>VTPC01001891.1:238767-552076 GCA_011009095.1 Ignelater luminosus
AAAAATAATGCAAGATAAACGTCAAACAAGAATCAATTGTAATGACAATGTGACAAAACTATTCACCAGCCTACTTCCTGCATTAATTTTAAACAATAACAATGCATAATAATTAACCAAACCATTTTTTTATGGAAAATGCTATCACCTGTGACTCCTTTACTCTTGAGTTTTGGACATATATGTATTTGGTATTTTCGACTTGAAATTACACCTTTAAGCTATGACACTCGAGTCGTGGGGCACCGTGTATAATAGAGGACCTTGTTTGGGTCTGCCTGAAACATTATGTATTTTACTCTTGCCTTTAAGAGCCGTTTGACATGGTAAAAAACAACAAGGTTTGAGAATAAAACAAAAAAAATTCTAGCAAAACATTTTAATAATGATGTCAAGCATTAACATTAACATTTTTATCATTATCATTTTTATTAGTTATTTTATTGCCTTTTTTGCATTGATTCTTTGCCTCAAAAGTCTTATAACTATATATGGTAGAGTAGGGGCCACTGCTTAGAATCCCTGAAACAATACAAATAAGAAAAACTACCAGTAGTGGCCGCTTAGCAATAAGGAATACATTGCACTTATGGCTTATTAGTTTTATGACATCCAGAATTCTCTTAACCGTATCTTCAACACTAACTGCACCAATAAGTAATTGACTTACTATAAAATAAAATTAAAACTAAAGTATGATGAAAAATTGTTGTCGTTAGAGACGGCTATGAAATTTAAAACGCGCGTCTTTCCTTACATTGTAACGAGTCATCCCTGGAACATACTAGAGAAGTGTCAAGCAGTATCGGTGTTGTTGGTCGAATGTGCCGGAGAGATCTCGCAGCGTCCAGAGAGTTTGCGGTCGTCGAACGTGCGAGAAAAGGCGCGAACCTTTCTAGACTCATCAAGAGGAATGAGAAAACGTATATAAGCGGTAGCATGAATCGAGTTATGTAGTTAGTTCTACAGTAAACAACCGCGGGTAGTTACGAACGAAATAAATGTAATTAATGATAAATAAATTATTCTGTACATAAATAAATAAATAATTTAGTGTAAATAAATATTGGAAATAAATTGTAATAAACTAAGTAAAAATAAATATTAAAAATAAATACACGTTTTTGTCAAAACATAACAATATATTAAAAAACAAGGAATTCCCACACAATATCAGTTCCTGCACCGGTCCAGCAGACACTTATCCAGTTAAAATCTAACCTGAGAATAAAAATAACTATTAATTTTAGTTGCACGAGGATTTATTAAATAAGCTTATTTCATACTACAGAAGGAGTTGAAAATGTTTGTCATTCTTAGTTAAAGCTGAGGTGTAATTTTATTTATAAACATTTTATTAATGCAAACACAAGATTTGACAGCTGCCAGCTGCCTAAAGCTCATGTATTTTTTTTGTGTATGTGCCTGTTTATGTAGGTACAACAAACGGTAGCAGCAAATAATATATGCATCATGATCATAAAAATATAGTTTCTACCGTTTCTACCAAATAGGCGACTTTCAAGAATTAAATGTAACCACAATTAATTCTTGAAAAATTAATGAAACTTAAGTTTGTTAATGTGTTTGGACGCTGACGGTCAAAGCTGTGCTTTTGCAAGTGGTCCACTGATTAGAATATTACGCAGTAGGGTGTCTCTGGTACCGTTCCTTTGTTAAACGATTAAGCACTGTGGCGATACCACGTCTCCATCCTGTTGTAGAAACTTCCTCTAAGGATACCAACACCTGCACAGCATTTTCCTGGGATCCATTGCAAGTAATAAAGACCGCTGATGATCATGCATTTGTTGTGCAAAGCTTTTTTCACAAGTTGATTGTGCGATACTACACAAACATTTTGATGCCAAGTAGTTGTAAGCACTCATTCCACTTTCATTAGTCCGTGAGATGGGTCAAATTCTGCAAGCAAAATAATAAAAGAAAGAATATTTTCAAACGAAAGATTCCCCATATGTTTTTTTCCGCAATGATCGCAGAAATTTTGCCACATGTCTAAAAAACATTTTGAAAGAGACTCAAGCCATAAATTCTGGACACGATTTTTAGAAGGTGTATTAGAGTTTTGTGCTTGTTGTATAAGACTTACAATATCTTCATGCTATTTCAAAAGGGTTATACTGACAATGGTACGAAGGCATTCTAAGAACTTCATATCCTTTCTCTTTTAGCAGTTCACCAGTTACGTACGTCTTTTTATCGTCCGATCGAAAAGGTATTATTAAATCCCATAATTGATTTTTGGAAAATTTTGAATCAAATTTGACATTGTGGTTAGTTAACCATTTCTGCATTTGGCTTTTCTTGGAGGAAAACGTTGAAGGTTTGTCCAATTGCATCGAATGGTAAGCAGCATTGTCCACAACAATTACACTTTTTTCCCAAGCTTATCCAAAGCAAGAATGAGCTGATTAACCACCCAATTTTGAAAAATATCCTTAGTCATGGTCGCGTGATAATGCCGATCGTTATTTTGAGAATCTAAAAGAAAATCGCACCCTTTCAAAAACCCGCCCCTATATCCTGCATGCAAAATAGTGAAACGTTTCCCTTCATTTTTAAATTTAGCTGGGTTACTCTTAATATCCGAGTCGTGTACCCAACGTCGAATAACGGATCCATTTCGATAGATCCATGTTTCATCTAGGTACAGGATCGGATATTTTCACTGGAATTTAGATACTGTAAAATTTTTCTAAAAGGTAATTTTGATGCAACAACATGTTTTTGTTCAAAGAGAATTTTGCGACCGTTAACTGATTTATATTTGTAACCCATAGATTTTAAAATCTTATACAAACTTGTCCTCTCTTTCTCTTAAATTCACAATTTTCCATTACTTTAGTCAAAATATTGATTTTGAGAGTTGTATTGCCAAATTATTTGTTGCAAATGTTTTTTAAAAATGTGTTTTTATTTATAATCTTTGGCATTATAAATTATTATAATTGACATTAATGGATGCGAAATATGAGGAAAACTTGATCTCTTTTAACAGAGCAAACGTTTATGAAAAATTTTTGATTGTGCAAGGGCGCCAAATACAGCTGCAGGTACGGCAATTTTCAAAAAAAAAGAAAACACTTCCAACCTAACAAAATGAAAGCTTGGCCTATTACGACCCATAAACATTGTGAACGGTGTATAAAACATATAGGTTAGAATAGTTTGAACTTTGACATAATTATTAATTTTAAAATAATGTGTACTTTAGGAAATACATAGAGAATATATATATACTTAAATAAATGATAAAAAAATTGTTTGAAAGAGATGAACCTTTTTAAATAAAATTACACATTTAACGTTTCTAATAAAAGACTTTTCATGAAAGAAAAGAAATTTCACAAATAAAACATATCAATGTTCTTTTTTTATGTACTTAATTTTTATTTTTATTAGTCCTTAATAAAAATGGAGTACGAGAAGCAACTAAGCTAAATGGTTGCCATGCAACCCACACTAGTATAATCCTCCCACACGCACCTCACGTCTGGTTTTGCATAACATAAAAGGTATTGAAGTATAAGTAAACAACTCGCAAAACACCTGATGAATATTCTATTCACCATAATTAGTAACAATGACCAAGTAAACTTGTATGTTGCCGCATTTAGAATAGAAAGACACAGAAGTTCGTTCTCGCAATTTTTTTTTCTTTGTAGGGAGAAGTACGTATACCTACTCGATTGAATTTTCCACTATGAAATGGAAACGTTTTAATACATCCTTTTTTGGATATGAAATTGTTTCGCATATATAAATGAATTTATTAGTGGTTAGGCTATTTTAGTATTATTTACGTTTTTATTTTGTAATATTCATCAATGAATGCTGCTTGTTACATACAGATATATATTAGTGTTAATAATTATATAAAAAATCAATTAAAGTAAAATAATATTAGAAGGTATTCCATAATTTTTCATCATTTGTTTTTTTTTCTTATTTCTGAAAAACTGGTGATTGTAAAAATAAAACTTGTATGAATTTTGTAGGTATAACAGTAGGCTCTTGTTATAATCAATGATACTTATCAGTTGTGTGTGATCAAGCCTTGGGAAGCTTAGTTGTAAGAAGCTGCATAAGCAAATAGTTAGGTATATTTTACTAAAATCAGGGCAGATGAACAAGTGAAACATGGTAAGATTTAAAATAATAGAAATAACCGGACCAATTATCACAACACCATAGCAAAACAGACACTTAAAAAACAGGAGAAATAAAGGCCGTGCCTTTACTGTTGGCGCTGGTTCCATTAAAAATAAAGAGCTGTCGGCACCGGTTCCTATTTATAGGAAGAACACCTGCCGGCACCCGTTCTTTTTTAAATTAATGCAATCAATCCTTACGCCGGTTCTTCCTAGACAAAAGATCGGGTGCTGACAGGATAAATAACAGTAAAATAGCGACAACCGATAATATTGCACAATGTAGAATTCTGTAGAAATGAAAGTCGGATACAAATCTTCACCCATGGAGAATCTGCTAATTCTATCGTTTTATACAAATAAGGTAACAATTGTTATTATTATTATTTTACAGTTGTGGTAAAAGTTAAATCTAAACATCTTGTAACATTAGCCGTTATAACGTCTTCGTTTTTCGCATTTTGGTTATTTAGTAAATTTCAATCGAGCAGGGGTCTATTTAATTTCTTAATTTCTATTTTTTTTGTCAAACGAATAACTTAAAAAAGGGTTTTTGTAATAAACTTTTACACACCAGAAATACCGCCGACACGCATCCAACTAGCCATAAACTACGACCATGTAATGTGTGAGCATTGCTCAACTGTTCATTTGCTTGCTGTACTTTTCCACTCTACTTTAAGAGCTACGCTAGTCTTTTACATTAGAGCTTCTGCTCACCCGTCAACCTATTCGTTATTTGTCGTTTACCGTTGTCGTCGCCGTTCATTTGAGAACGTTAAGACGATCTGGTTTCTACTAGAACTAATTACGTTTTGCATTAAAAAAAATCAGTAAATCAGGATCTGTATAAATTTAATTCTATTAGCAGTCTCTTAACGATTTATTTCATAGTAGTGGACGGTGGATAGAAGTGTTTGTTTGGGAATTATGGTCTTAGGATTCGTTTACACAGTGTACGTACTTAGGTGCGTAATACTAGCCATCAGGTAAAGTAAATAAAACGCTGTGCCGACAACTGCTGCAGATAATAACAGTTGCAAAATAATGTAATAATATAATATGTTTTATATATGATAGTATAGATATGTGGTGTTGCTTTTTCTGCGCCAGAAAGAGAAGGTGAAAAGGTGGCGCAACAGCATGGTATCGTATAAAACTACTAATAAGAAGCAATGTCCTACTATTAAAAAATGCAGATTAAGTTTCTAGACTTTTGAAAATTCGTTTGCTTTTGCATCAAATATTTAATTGGTTGTTTATGTGTTTCAAAGTTTTAAGATGAGTCAAGATAACCAGTGCTTTATCGTGGTGGAATTACAGAAATCTGAGATAAAGATAGCCGAAATTCATAGGACAACGGGCTATAGAAAAAGTATAGTCTGTGGCGTAGCTAGACATTCTAAGGAATTAAGAAGTTAGGGATTATATCAGATGATTCTTGTAGTAGATGTTTGACCGATACAGGGGGTTCGGAGAAAAAGCTCGGAATCAACGAGAAGAGAGTTTTTACGATTGTCAAGCTACAGCATGAGTTGTAGACAGTTCTTCAACGACAAAATGAAAACAAGTAAATTGCAAAAAGCGTTTTTGTTACTGTGGTAGTCGTCTCTGGAAGACACCCTTTACGGACGAGAAAATTTTAACGTCGAGTGTCCATACAATCTCCTGATTAATCAAATGATCCCGACTTATTACACAGTACAAAATATAGAGTAAATCGTGAACACTAGCTTGACTTTCTAACAGTTTGTCTTCTGAATTTGCCATTTTGGAGATTAAGTCCCATTTTAAGGTAGTTTATCACTAAACTTCGGACATATATAGACTATCAAGCATTACATCTGGTTACATCGTTAAAACCACGAACGGTTCGTGCATATTTACATTGTGTGCATTAAAACGATGTTAAAAATCAATGATTTTTATCATTATCTAAAATTAATAAAGTTGTTGTTTTGTTTTACTTTGAACATTTTATTTTAATCTTGACAGTTATAAGACAAAATTACTTTTAAAAAGCAAAGTAAAACAACGTCGCTAGTCAGCGTAAACAAGCCAGTTTGTTATTGAGAAATAAACACATTTGGCGTATGGCAGACCAATTGCAGTATTCAACCGAGCACAACTCAACTTTACTGACGGGTTCAAGGCTGTTACCTACAGGTGCATTCTATAAGCAAACAACAACTACATATGAATGCATATGTTAAACATGCTCTTTTCTTTGTATCTCGTATGGTAAACGACACTTTCCGTCCAAAAATATCCTAAGCTTATTTATCACTGTTTAAAAAACATTAGCTTTATCTGCTTTAATTTGTCTGACAGCACCCAAATTATGCAGGACTACCTTTCCGACAGAACCCCTGAAACCAGGACCTTGGGCGCCACGATGCTTAGAAGCGCCGCGCGGTAGCGAATAATTTCTTTGGGATCCCGAGAGGAATCTCGCATGTCTTGTTGAAGGCACTTACACATAATAAGTCTTAGAGTGTTCAAACAGTTAAGATACGACTGAGATTATTACATTTTTTTGATTGCACACGATAAATCCGGAGTTAATAGTTTTTGCTCAAAAGATATGATTTTATGGGTCTAAAATTTGAAATAGTCTGATCAAGCTTTCTGGTAGCAGTAAAGTAGTTGTGACAATACGTAACGCTGGATGTAACGTTATCTTTTGTGTAAAAACGTTGTAATTGTGTCGAATGCTTAAATTTTTTCAGAAAAAGAACATTGATCATACCTGAAGATCGTTAAAGAAATCAATTGTCACTGCGTTACAAAACCTTCCTAAAATATGAAAAACTAACGTTACATCGTACGTCATGTGTTTTCACAAATCTTCTTACGTCAGTCAACGTGCAGGAGCGTGACACAATATTTCGGACATTCTGTTTCGGGACATTCGATTCTCTCGTCGGGACGAGGGACAAAATCCTAGCTGTAATACTTATTTTAGAAAATGAGATATATCCTAGATTTGCTTTAGGGGAATGCGATCACGAACCCGGTGGTCAAAAGCCAAAAACCATTCATCTATGTAAACTGCAGATAAGATCTAATGCAAAAACGCTTTCCCGTGAACTTACGGCCCCTTAAAACTTTACTAGATGAAACCGTTTTTTAAAATTTCTATTAGGCTTGGTACTAGATGTTATTTATAAGTAAATACACGCAGTATATCATAGGAATTAATTAATAGTAAGGATGTATAATGGAAAACTTCATTTTGATATTAAACAACAAAAATAAGGCAGTTATGGTATTTATCGTTTTAATTTTTTATTGTTAATTGATCAAACCTCATTTTAACAAAAAAATGAGGCTATAAGGGTGAGTTCAATTCAAAGGAAGTACGTACATAAGTATTAAAAACAACGTGTAGAATTTAATATGTAGGTTGCATTCAAAAGCTTTCACTCATCTGAATCATTAATGCTACACACCAGATGGTATATAGTAAGACAATAAGACTAATTATTATTTAACCAATGTTAAAACATTTGTCAAGGATATAACGTATGTCCTCTTTATTCATTCAAGTTTTCTTACCTAACAATCTAATAAATTATATTGCAAACTTACAAGAGTGTAAAAAATATTTATGTCTCTAGTCTGTTTAACATTTATACTATTGATAATTTCCAAGACTTTTAGAGCAGTTGCTACGTCACGTTAACGTTTTGCAATAGTTAGTTCATTCGTAATAATGACGTAGTCAAATTCAATTTTTTTCGCAAACAAAAGTTGTGTCTTGTATACCTACATGCAAAACAGGTCGCCCATAATGAATGCCACAAACATATACATATTGCTGCTGCTGCTACTACAGCCAACGCACGACATTGCAAGGAATGAAAGTAGAATAACATAATATCCACACACACATGAAAAACAACCACCTACAGATGAATCTTTAACGTGTTTCAAACGCACTTTCACGATCTGATATAAACATTCTAGAAATTTCATTCAATTAATAAAGATAAATATTGATGAATATTATCTCTATGAAATTATAAAACAGTAGGGTAGGCCATGGTTTATTTTTGTTACAGCACAACAAAAGAAATTATATTTTGATGAATGGCAAAACTGAAAATTTTGTTTTGGTAAGCTGTTGATACTTTATGCTGCCAGTTCTCTCCCGATACTAAAATGTAAATCAAAAGATGTAATTTTCCATCAACAATACAGCTACAAAATGCATAATTGCAATATATTGTCAAACTATTAAAATCATACAAAACTATTAAAATTATTCTACATCATTATTTTGCTAAAGTAATTTTAGCTAACGCAGGTTTGGCAACATAGTCATCGCATCCTGCTACAAAATATAACCTAAAATCCATTTTTACTTAACCTCTACCAATTTTTTAAACTGTCAATAATATACAGGGTGAGATCTATCACATTTCCATAGCTTACCCTAATGTTTTATAATTTGAACTGGGTAATATGTTATTTACCTTTTATCAGTTTCAAGCTTTGAGTTTTTATTTTTAAAAATATTTTACATATCTTGCTAAATATATATTTGTTTTATTATTTATTTTATATATTATATAATTATATATTCGTAATATTTAACCAAAATATTCGTAAAATATTTTTCATGTATTTTTAAAATATTATGTGTTAAATGGGTTAGAATGGCAGAAGAAAATCTGAAGTTGGACAGTAACAGAGGGCTTTTCTTTTGTTTATCTTTATGAAAATAGCCTACATTAATACAAGTTTATTGTTTTAGGAATAATCTAGGAGGAATAATTTGGGCTGAGCAACCATTAAACGGTTCCAACTTTGAGAAAGGGCCGTAAACTGGCTGAATTCTTTTCTGTTTGCATTTAAATCATTTGAAAGTAATCCGAAAACAGAAGAACGTGGCTGCATTATTTTAGAAAAGAATATTTTCTTCTAGCTTTTACATGATGTATTTCGTAATACTAATAATAATTTGCATTTCGAATCACGTATGTTCTCATGACTACAAACGTGTCATGTTCTTTTGCACTGGGTAATATTCAAATGACGTGACTATTTTGGGAATTTGGTCACATATGTGAATATTCATAGAAACCGTTTTATGGAAGTACATATTTAGGAAAATTCTAGCTGTTGATAATGAAACATTTTTATCCACTAGAGCATTTATAAACTACGCAAGTGCTAAAGACGGTTTGATAAGAATAATTTATTCATTTTGAATTTTCTAACACTGCCATCTACCATTTTCTATTTTACTTGTTTTGGGGCTGCACAAAAATATTTTTTAATTCATTTTTTCCATTAGTTTGAAATTATTGGCTACCTAATGATTCACCTCTACTGTATTCACACTTGTCTTTTTTTTGTCTAATAACTTGTAACTAATATAATTGAACTGCTAGAATCGTTTCATGAAAAAGAGAACTAGACTAATATCATATTTTATCGGTCATCTAAATGTGTCTTTAATATACAGGATGTTAGGTTTGCTAAAAATTTCTCGTTCCTTTAATATCCCAGAAAACATCATAAACTACTGAGATAATTTTTTGTGTGGTCCCTACTATACAAAATCCACATTTTCAGAATGATTGCAACAACATTCAATTTAATGAAAAAGTTTTCTTTTTACTTTATTTGGTTTTAAAAATAACTATACAGCCAATTACAAAATCTTTTTTTAAATTAAAAATAAACTTAAGTTTTTAATGTAATCCGCAAAAAGTCAATAATTGCATTTAATACACATTTTTTATTTTAACCTAATAATGAAACTAAATTGAAAGATGTTTGTAAAGACAAAAGTTTCTCCACTAAAATAGACTGTCCTAAATATTTCATATGCAAGGAAAATAATAGTAATAATAATAATAATAATAATAATGATAATGATAATAGCAGTCGTTGTAGGAGTAGTAGAAGTGGCAAATATTTTTTACCGGTATGGACGTATAATTAGAGAATATGTCATTTTTGTATACAGACGATGCAAATTGAGTTTAAAATCATTTGATCCTGATAGACAGAAGACAACTTGCCTGTCAATACTTGTGTGAATTCTATTGCAAATACTAAAAAAGTAGTTGTAAGGTTCAGCCTTCTTGAGATATTTACTTATTTATATGCGACCCCAGCATCTGAAGCAATTTTAAAAGCCAGCAATGTAATTCTATGTTGATTAAAAGAATTTCCAAGTACGTTTAGGATTATACGGGTTAGGTTAGAAGCTGTTGTTGAACTAATGGCAATTGTTAAAATAAGATGCACTTACGTAGCACTAAAGCATTAATAAATTACTTTGAATAATACAGCTTAATTCAAGTTAATATACACGGTAATCAGCATGTAATGTAAACTCAAGCGCCTTCTTAATTTAGTTCAACATTTATTCTGAAAAGAGTGAACATAAAAAAAAGACTATAAGGGCTAAGAACATAGTGAAGCGGAGAGCAAAGCGCTTAGTAATGCGGAGAGCAAAGTGGCGAAGAAGCAGCGAGCCGACAAAAGAGTAGTAATCACATAGTGAAGAAGTGATACTAGAGTGTGGAAGATATGTCTTCAAAAACATGGATTTGTTTTTTATTAACCGAATGCTTTTCCTTATAAATCTGGTACTTATATTGCTAAGAAAAAGCTCGAGGAGCTGTAATGTTCACAAAATAAATAAAAGCAGGCCCACACTAGGTGAATTTCATCATTTGCATGAGCAACTGTATGAACATCCAGAAAAATTTCATTCTTATTTTTAAATGAGTATTTCAACATTTGATTATATCTTGGAGAAAATACAACACAAGTTATTGAAGAATTGGACAAACTTTATTCAAAATTCTGTTGATCCTACAGAACGTCTTGCAGTTACTTTGAGGTAAGTAAAACACAACTATAAGAAATGCCCAGAGTATGATTGTTTTATATTTCCCACTGCACAATACATCATACACTAAAAAAATATTTTACTAAATGTAAGCTAGAAATTCCATAGTTTGTATCTTATAAAATCGATAACTAACTACTATAGGTTTTTATACATACAAAAAATCATTAAGTCCGAGAAAAAATTACCCGGGCATAATAATACATAACCTAGTAGGTTAATAAATCTCACCAGAAAAACTGGTTACGTAATACGCAACGGACGTGGGATTTGAATAATCATGGGTAAGATTATTAGTAGTCTGCAACTCTACCGTGAACCGTTGAGAATTTACATGCAGTTGGTACGGCTGGGGTGGTATAATTTCTTGTGTTCTTTCCTGACTTCCATAAGCAAAGTTGTATACAACTTCTTAAATATTCATTCTTAACAATAGCTTCTGTCGTGGGGAAAGTGTTCGAACATGCGGTACAGACTATCGAAAAAGCTGATATCTTCATTGGTGGTCTTTTGATGCTGGTTCTGTAATATTCTTAACTTACTTTCTTCTATTTTCATAAGAGCAGTACCAATATCTTGATCATTGTATCGTTTCCGTTTCAACACTGTACCACTAGCATGGATGGGAGTGGTTAACGTGCTTCTGTCTGTTTCTAAAGGCACTTGGTTATTACTGACAGAATCATCTATGTCTTGCACATTTGCTTCAGTTACTTGTGAGTCTTCAGATCGTCATCCAAAATATTATTTGTAACTTCAACAGTGGGCAAATTTCCACCACTTGATCTCACAGTAAACTGGTCTTTCAAAAAATAAAGGTTTTCGAAATATTGCCAAAATGATTTGAATGGTTGTGAACCCTCATCTCCGGAATGTTATACAGGAATTTTTTTCAGCTTTTTACGGACTGTATTTCGCAGTTTTCCACTTTGCTCATACTACATATTTTTGCCCAATAAATTATATACTTTCGTATAAAGGTTTTGTTTTTCTAATAAATTATATTTGTTTATGTTTAGGTATTTAGCCACAGGAGTATCCTTTAAAAGTCTCGGTTTCACTTTTAGAATGGGAGCTACCACAGTTTCATCAGTTGTAAAAAAACAGTTGAAGCAATTTGGGAAATATTACAACCAGTTCATATCAAAGTTCCCACAGAAAATATGTTTAAAACATTGCAAAAGACTTTTATGACAAATGCAACTTTCCTAATTGTCTAGGTGCAATTGACGGCAAATATGTTTGGATCAAATGTCCTTCTCACTCTGGAAGTATGTACTACAATTATAAAAATTTCTTCTCCATAGTTCTTCAAGTGGTTGCTAATGCAAATTATAGATTTATTACGATTGACGTTAGTAGATATGGAAAGCAGAGTGATGAAGGTACTGATCGTTTTTCTTCATTTTATCATCTACTGGACGCTGATAAGGAATATTTTAATATGCGCCTTTTACGACCCAGAAGACGTGTCATTGAATGTGCATTTGGAATACTTAATTCCAAATTTCGCATTCTTTGGAAACCTATAGAAACTTCGTCAGATTTCGCCTTATAAGATTATCAAATGCAGTTTTGTTTTACACAGCATAATAATTGACACAGAAGGAATTGACATACAAAATGAACAACAAATGTCATCGTACTCTGAGAATATTAGCGGATCGCGACAAAATAACAGATCAACTGAAACTGCTAATTTTGTTAGGAAAACATACAAGATGTTTGTCAAAGTTAAATATAAGCTGTGCATTGTACTTTAAAAAATAATAAATATTTTAGGATATACTTACTGGTTGATTTCACTTCTTTAGCTACACCATCCCACAATTTATCTAACACATAACGATTGTGATGCTGAAAATCTTTTAGATCCCAAAGAGGGGTTCTAACAAAAACACAACTAATAAATTGCTCAATATTCATTTTTAAACCACGAGATTTTAATAATTGTATAAAACAGTAATTTTCAACCTTTTTTTCGTCACGGTACACTTTTAATAATTTAAAGATATGGCGGCACACTAACGATAAGATAGATTTAAAATTTTACTAAACTAGTATATAGCTTTGTTTGGGTTAAATCTAGAACCAGTCCAGAACTGTAATAGTCATGCGCATTGGTTCAGTCAGTCCCCGCTACGAAGGTAGAACCAATCGAACTAGTTGTCTGATGTCGCTTATATATGGGTATTCGTAGTGTCGGCACATTTCAAAAATCTCGCGGCACACTGGTTGAGAATCACTGGTATAAAAGATAAAAGCAGGGAAAGCAAACTTGCTTGAACGCTTTGCTTTGCTCAACTATAAAACAGCGTTTTTGCATCTCTGGCGTACGTGTCACTGTGCGTGTTCAACTTGCAAAATGTTTTCTCCTTAATCCTTAATATTCATATTTTATACAATTTTACTTGTATTGCAGATAGAACAATACCATCTCTACAAATATTGGGCTGTGTAAAGCAATTGGTCTCGATTTGTTTATGGCAATGGATGTGTTGTTTCTCATGTGATGCGTTTTTAAACTAGTAATACTAAATTATTTTCTGGAATACTCCAAGCTTATTGTTTTATACCGAAATCTCGCAATATCTCTATAATAACACAGACAGAAGATGGAATATTAAAATGTAATTCTTCGTGTCGATGTTGATTATGAGGTGTCTATGCTACCTTTACATATTGTGCTAGACATATATATGATGCTAGATCACCATTAATGGTGAAAATTCTTCATTACATTTTTTGCTATAAAATGCATTTTGCACGATAAACGTGGTTGTGTTTTTTCATGCATATGAACTCTGTTTTACTATTTCTTTTTTTTTTAATTTAGGAAATGAAAAAACCGTAGTGCATAATTTAGTAAGATGTTGCTTTTAAACCAATCTTTACGTCAATTGTTATTTAATTATTCAGTATCTACCTTTTTACTGACCCTTGTTTAGGATACATACCTATTTTACTTGTTTGTTTACACAGGAAACAAGTACAGTATCATTAATATTATACACGTTTTCAGTTTCAATTCAAGCGTTCGATAATAACAATCAACACTAATATCGAAGTCTTATATTTTAGCAGTCCCGCCTTTTTTTGAAATTGTATCACATTTATATTATTAGATAATGGAAGATTTTTACGAATCCTTAAAATATCTACATTTTTCTTGCAAATGGTTAGGAACACTAGTATGTACCTTAGAAGATAACAGGAAATATCCTAACAGAAGATATGTCATTTTAAAAAAAAGACCTTTTATTTGATTCAATTATATTTATATCTTTAACATTGCTCAGTATTTTGCATTGTTACTGTTGTCCTCATAAATTAGATCATGTGACAACTTTTGCATTTACACTTGCAAAATATGGAAATTACGCAACTGTGTTTGGATTTTTATTATTCCTTCATTTCCATAAAAGACGTCTTTTAAATTTAATTAATATTATTCCCGAGATTGATCAGGATCTGCTAGTATTAACAACAATCAAAATTGACTATTCGAGAGTTAAGAACAATATTGCTAGGAATTTGCTCTTGTGGTATTCATTGTTAGTAATTCAAATCGTTATCGGAGCAGCTGGAATTGAAACAATTATTTTAGAAGCAGATTTACTGTGTAACATTTCATTAACTCTTGTTTCGCTAGCGTTTGCGATTAACGTCAATTGTTTGTTGTTTGCTTTAGTAACTGCGATTAAAAAACGATTCTCTATAATAAATAAACATTTTAAGAATTTACTGAACGGTACACGAGAATATAAGAAACTGAAGAAGAATTTAAGAAAAGCTGTCTGCATCTACATACAACTATGGGATTTAAGTAAAAAAATCAATTTTATATTTGAAGTTCCATTACTATGTAAAACTGTGTTATGCTCATTATTTGTATTAACAACGACTTTCTTTATAAGCATAGGAAAGTACAATAGCGGAAACACACTTACCGTTACCATGTTTCTTGGAATGAACTTGTGGATTTTCATCAGTATATTGGATGTGGTATTGACCGTATACAACTTCTATAGTTTAAACTGCGAGGTAAGTTTTATTAATTGTATATACCACGTTTGCAGTAGTTTATACGACACGGTATACTGATTGTGTATAATAATAAGAAAAACTATCTTTACTTGACTTGATATATCGAAAATATGTATCACTATACATTATTGTTTTCGGTCACCATCAATTATATAAAATAATTAAGTTTATACCCCCTTTTCTTGAGAAACAACTGATGCCGTATGATTACTTTTATGACTAAATATCAGGGTAGGAAATCTAGGATTTGCGCGACAGATTTAATGGTAACCAAATGGTGTAACTGGTGGTTATCGCGAGTAGCAAAAAGAAGCATTACCATTAAAAATAAAAAATCAAGCATAAAAATGATACAAATTCAGACGATTAATATTGAAACTATGACCACCTTGTTAAAAACGATTTAAATAATTTGCAAAAATATGTGACATTGAACGCAACTTTATTTCTCGGCGCAATTACAGCGTTTCCTGAGAAAAAACACGCAAATTTATAATGCCAAGAGGGACAACTAGGTAGTACCTTTTCTTTACCATTTCATAACCATTGATTCCAGTCTTCCCCACTACCATACTGGTTTTTAAAATGGTTTTTCTTTTATTCTCCAAATATTTATAGGCTATATAGTCACTACAGTATACAGACTTCTTACAATATCATTGACGGTACTATACTTAAGCTCCTTATTTCCTTTTGTAAAAAGCTTTCGTTGAAAATGATTCAATTAAGATTTAGGCTTCAGCTTTTTATGTTGCTGATAAAAGAAAATTCAAAAATTTCTGCTATTAAAATTTTACTTTTTAACAAACTTTGTTGAACATTTTTAAAAGAGAGGCCACGTTCCGTTGTTTATTTGCGTAATACACGATACGTCTTCTGTAAGATTAAGAAACATACAAGGTCTTTTGAAATAATAGACTTTATATATGAATGTTAAACCTTGTAAAAGTGATGTAAGCAACCCAGTTTAGTATAAATTACGAGAACTGATGTTACAAACGAAATATGACTTAAATTATTAGGGCTCTCCGACCTAAAGAAAATGATATCTGTTTGGAAAAACTGTTATTCTTGGGTTGTACTAACTAAGCTTCTCGTTGAATCTAATTCAAAAAGTCTGAGAACTCTAATGAAAGTCAGGCCCGCCCCTATCCACCTGAACGCCCGTGTGCAAAACCTACTATGCCGCCCCCGCCCCCATCCTCTGTCCCTGAATGGGCTTGTACAAAGTAAAGAAATACTTTACAAAGTCAAATCATTTATTATCATCACATGTTTATGACGTAGCATTTTCAAAAATCAATGTCAATATCAAACGCCCGGCTCTCACTCATTTATTGTACCAAATGTGGGTTCTTTATGATTGTATCTACTTTTGTTAAGGTGGTTCGAAGCTGTAGACGTTTCGCATCTTAATTCCGATAAATGCCAATAGATGGCGTTGTTATGAGATAATTGACAAAGCCAGTTGATTGTGATACCAAGTACCGATACCAAACAAAAAACGATTGCAAATTGAGCTCAATAACGTTTTTCTCTCCGCTAGAGGCGCTGTTGATCTACGTTAAATTTGACAAGTTTAAACGTCAGTTTATAAGTGTGAGGTTATTAAAATTTAAATTTTAGAAAAAAGTAATTTTTAATGCCTTGTTATTGTGTATCCTTTATTCTTTGCAAAGTTTGTATGAACAAGTGCATGTTTTCCATTATCTCGTCGTCATCTTCATCACTTTCACAATTTTTTTTATAAATTGCTGTAAAACAGATTTTGTAGGGTTTCGCAACCCTGAATAAATCGAGTTAACCCAAATAACTGTATTATTTAATTTGTTTCCAAAAAGGCATTATTTATTACCTTTTTCTAAGATTTAAATAACCTCACACTTATAAACTAACGTTTAAACTTGTCAAATTTAACGTAAATCAACAGCGCCTCTAGCGGAGAGAAAATCGTTACGAGCTCAATTTGCGATCGTTTTTTATTTGGTGTCGGTACTTGGTATCACAATCAACTGGCTTTGATAATAAATTGACAGAGCCGGTGTACATCTTAAATTAATCAAACTTAAAAATAAAGTGTTTATAACAACGTTGTGCGAAGTTTTAGATAAAAACAATGGTTTTAAACAGCTCCAAAATTCTAGTATCAATCACAGAAGTATTACAGACTTAAATAATAATTTAAGGTTTGCTCCAATTGTTTCTTCGTCGAAAGGATTTTTTCCCAATATAAGGTTGTCTTGTCAGAGAGGAGAAAAAACTTTCTTTTCAAAAATTTATTAGTTATTACACCATATGATAATTAAAAGTAATTCTTGTTATAATTTTGATTTATACTATGTTGTATGTTTTATTATTAGGTCTAGTTGTTTAGATTTAGTTAATGTAAGTCTAATAAAACTTATGATTGTTTTAAAATGTATTTTGTCTATTCTTAATTGGATATCATATATTCAGTGTTATTTTTTACTTTTCATTTAAAATAAATGGAATTTTAAAGGGCATATCTTAATGCATAGTTAAGATACATTTTAGTGCATAACTATCCTAAGTTTAGTTATCAGCAATTTCTTAAAGTGATTGGCAATACTATACTTGGGCAAATTATATAGCTGTCTTTTTCGGTTTAATTAAAGCTTAGCTACATCGATCGTTTACAGTTCACGTGACAAAGCGACGCGACGTCACTGTAGTTTTAAAAAAGATGGTTTTAATAACGCGACTTTAACAACATAGGATGTATTAGGTTTCTTTGTGCTTTATCGCTCTTATAAGAAATACATTACCTATCTTTCCTGTAGTGTATTCTCAAAGTGAAACGCATAGTAGGCTATATAGTAAATATGTATCGATCCTTGCCTATTACTAAAATATGTTCATATTATATCGAGATATATATATATATATATATATATATATATAGCGGATCCAGGATTTAAATCAAGAGGGGCGAAATATATTTGAAATTTTTTGTTTGTAATTAAAGATTAACACACAAAGTAACTAGATAATTTTAATAAAATAATTTAACAAACAAATTAAGATTTTCACAGAAATGTTCTTTGAAGGCATCAGCCAAGACATCCGGTTTACAGGTGGCAGTAAATCTTGCCAGTTATTTATTAGTTTTACTAGATTTCAACAAAACTTAAGTTTAAAAAAAATGCATGACTAGTGCTAGTCACACTATATTTTTATTAAATGAATGTTTTCTTTTCTTTTCATTTTTCTTACTCTATGGGGGGGGGGCGAAGAAGCTTTCGCCCCCTCCGTGGATCCGCCACTGACATATATTGTTAACATTATTACCTGTTATTCTTTATAAAATTTTATTATTTAGATGATGAGGTATATCTGTAGTAAATTGTAGTAGCATTAATGCTTTTCATCGATTGAATGAAATGTTTTTGCTGAGATGTCAAACAATCGTTATGCAACTAGAAAATGTCTTCAAGTTTTAGTGGTAACTGTAATAACTGTAATACGGACAACGTATAATGACTTAAACGCAGTTAACAAAACATGAATAAAAATGAGATTACAAACGTATATGATGTGTTGACATCACTTAATGTGATATATGGATATATCACAGAATATATTGTACTCAAGACAGAATTAATTTGGAATTTGATTATTCTATTAATTGCAATTTGTTTTGTACATCCTTGCTACTGTTACAGTTAGATTGTTATTTAACGGTGGTTACGCAATATCTCTACAAATAACAGTTGTTTTCTTATTTGCAATAAAATGATGAGTTAAAAAATTGCAAAACAAGAATACAGGTTACGAGACATAGATAAATAACATTTGAAATCAGTTTACTGCTTAATATTGTAATATGTACAATCTGTTATATTACTAACGTAAGTATAACACAACGTCTGTATGTTTTATCCAAAGTTTAGCAGAATTCACAGAGATGAAACTTAATTCAACACTGCAACTTTCTGGTATTAGTTGGATCTTTGTGAACATTTTAGAATCTACCTTTAGGGGAACACTGTTTTCTATTTTTTGAAAACGAGGTAAGTGAGTAACAATATTAAAAAGAATTACGTTATACTATTCTTAATTCTTTTATTTATTTTATTATTAAATACCAGCCACAGTTATGAATTTATAGGGAGGGTAAAGCATAATGGACTAGCTTTCAATTTTATGCCATCTCACTCAGACTTGTTCTTATTGTTCATTAAAACAATTATGTGAGTTCAGCACTAATTCAGCCAACAATTTATTAGGGTTAAAAGTAAAAAAAAACGTGTTTTACTTTACAAAACGCGAATAATGAAAATTCAACACTTGCCCCGTTTTGCATCTTCGAGCGGGCAAAACGGGACAGAAAGCAAGCAAGATGGGTCTAGGTTTAAATTGTGATATAATAGTTTACCGCTGCCGTGGTTATGTGCAACAATACCTACCTCACTTTAAGAGAACTAACATAACATAAAAAAATACCATAAATTAAAGGCTGATTTATAAAAGACGCAATCGCAGTCGCTGACGTTGCCGCTGTCGTAATGTAAAGCTGGTGTATTTATAAAAGTCGCAACGCGTTGCGGCAACCTTAAAGTGACCTTTGATTATAACCTCAAAACTCGAATTTGAGTTGTTTTCATAAGTGGTTCTGGGGCTTTCAATAATATCTTATTATTCACATTATTAATAAAGATTATCATTACAACAGGTAGATACTAAAATAAAACAGATATAACCTTGCATCTTGAGTGGGAGGAGTTCATCCAAGTGAACTAAAAGTGTGCGTATAAACCATAGTATATAGATTGGGAAGTAGAAAGACTCTTCAAAAATCCTTTGTTCTTTTCAAACGCCAACCGATGACTTTGAAGTAATGGTTGGTGGCTAATACCGATATTTCGAACAGATGTCGCTACGCTAGTGTCAGTGGCGTGTGTAGATTTGTTTATGAATTACTAGAAAGGCTACCATTGCATTTTCTGTTATTAAATTTTATTTTACCAAATTTATAATGGCATTGTATTAAATTAAAGAAAATGATGTAAATCACGCACAAATATCCAAAGAAATCAAATATATTACAATACATTTTAGATACATTATTGTTCTTGTACTCAAATATCTATCCTTCAATGGTTACATTTAAATAAATTAATAAATAAATTGGTTGTTTTTTTCATATTTATTACTTAGTAATTTATAAAAAAATTTATTTTATTACAAATGTTTCTTATTTATTAACTAACTCAAGTATAATTTAATCTAAACTACCTACTCTATGTACATAAAAAATTAAATCAATTTATATAATACTACTTATTCATGTCTCCAAATAATAATTTTTCGATGAGCTTTTTCCCCAGTAGCTGTGACAGATTTGAAATTGCATTAATATTTCTAGATGATCTTTATATGCATCATAGATGTTACAAAACCGTGCCCATTCCTCACATCTAAAATATTTATTTTATAATAGCATTTTCAGAGTTAATCGGAAGTAACAGAACTTTTATTCCTTACCTTTGTTTATCATTATAAAATTTAAAAAAATGCACGTTGAACGTTTCATTATTGGCTCTACACCCTTTCACGACAAAAAATGCTTTTACAAAGCATAATTATGGAAAATAAATTAAAGGTAGCGTAGTATTTAGATTGCAGGTATAGGTAGGTTAAGTTTACTTCCACGTGTACGGCACTGATCTAACCTCGCTCGGCCGCTGGCTCGGCGCTTGACCGTTGTGACATCTATTATAGAAATGCGAACCAGCCTCCAACCTTCATGAGCTAGTTTCCCGCGTTTTTAAGAGTTGTTCTACTTCCCAATCTATATACTATGTATAAACTACTTTTGGTAAATTTGCTATTGGCAACATGGTTTTTGAGTTGACCTTGAGCAACCGCTGTCGCTGAAGTTCAACCCTCACAGGTTCAGCGTGTTGCGTTGCGACGCACGAGATTTTATAAATTAGTGCGTATGGTTACATGCATTTAGTTTCAGCGGCAACGTCAGCGACTGCGACTGCGTCTTTTATAAATCAGCCTTTTAAAAATTGTTTATTGCGTGATGGAAGGAATACATGGTTTGCAAATGTCACTGATGTAAAAGCCGTTGTTTGGAACAAAGTTCGTGCCAAAACTTTTTTTTATTTTATACGTCATCAACCAAATCTTTGGCACGAATGTATTCAAACTACCTAGAAAATAGGGTGACCCGTTTTACCTTCTGGCCCAGTTTGCCTCTCTCTTCTAAGTGTGACTATAAAAACCAAAGATTTATTTTTATACTTGTGAATTAAATACACAGCTTCCAGGATAAAAAGACACATTGTTTTAGACATGACAATGTTAGAATTCCGTGAGTTATAGAAAGTAGCCTAGAAGTGACACGCGCAGATTAATGTTAGCAATACTTTTAACTGTTTTTTTTGCAAGACAAAAACTTCGGTGCAGTTATATACAGAGCATCCTACCCAAAGGAATAGAGCACAAGAAATATGTATTTGTTAGAATCGCGCCAATTCTTACAGAAGTTAACGTTTTGAGAAATAATAGCATGTAATGTTCGAATATTCTTGTGCGTCTAGTCAAAGCTTTTATCAGCAGCAAACTGAGTTTGGTAATATCGTTTATGTAAATTAAAAACAAAACCGGACCCAAGACGGATCCTCGAGGAACACCGCTCTTTATGATTCTAGTATTTGCTTTGACCCAATTTACGTTGGCTGTTTGTTTTCTTTTAGAAAAAATACAGTTTAAAACACTTTAAAGCAATACCACGAATACTAATTGATTTTGGTTTCTCTTAATGCTTGCGCAGGTAACTTAGTCTGGACAAAATAAATTAAATTCATAAAGGTTATGTACTTATTCCTGATTTGTATAGAAACAGAACCATTCCCATGGAATATCAAAATTAGAATTATGAGCAAAGAACGGATGTGAGCTAGCGGTGACTCAATGCTGTTGAAAGTAGATTATTACGTGTAGAAGTAGAAAAAGTATGAGCGCGTTCTCGCGTTACTTCCATGCGTAAGTTTATTCGTCTTCAATGCAATGTACAATACTTATCAGCGTAAACTTATTCGGGAATTACCCGTTATCAGCTAGGCAGTTTACCAGCGGAATAGTTATAGGGGTCGACTGGTGGTATTACTAGTCGCTGCTATTCCTTTCGCTTATGTACTTTACTGATTACGGCAAGAAATTACTGTAAATCAAATTTCTTAATTTCTTGAAAACGTATTCCAAAATGCACCTTACAGTGGTATTTGTTCTTGATGTTGCTTTGGCATAATACACAATGGAACAATTTACGACTTGATGGGTACATTTAGTATTGATAATAGCGACGACCTATTGTTATTCATAAAATTCTTATCAGGTTCTTGTCTAGATTGTATTCTTTTACGCTTCTTTTCTCTATGGCGATGTTGAAGTTGATAGCTACGTATTCGAACACGGCCACCGTGGTTTGTCCTTTAATTTTCTCTTTCTACTAAATATTTTCGTAATGCATTCGATGGACTGAAAACTAATTTGAATTGTTTCCGATTACTACATAATAATTGTTGCATAATCTCATCTTTTGCTTTTGCGTTACTTTGTCTATTATTCGTAGTATTGCTTGACACCATGCAGTTACATCATTTCTTCTCTTTTTATTTCGAAGAAGTAATAAAACGTCTGTCTTCTCGGTACCATCCTAAGACAGAAATAACTTGAATTAATATTGTTTTGCAATAATTGTTATTATCCACAACAATCAGAAGTACCGCGCTGATTAATGTTGGGTGGTACTAGGACATAACGGGGATTTGAACTAAAATGGATTTTTAGTTTTATGATTCTTCAAATTATTGATTCTGATTTTTAATTAATTTTAGTTCTAGTTCGAACCCGTAGTACATAATAGCATAGTTAATTAGTAGCATTGTGGAAAAGAATGCTACATGCAACCTTCACTTTTGATAGATCTCAAAAAGTACTTCCACCCACGATCGTACCAATTATACTATAAAATACCTACATTCTTAAGAGCAAAGAAACTTAACGTGTAGGTGTTTAGTATTACGTTCTCGTAGCAAAGATGAACTGATGCTCAGGTACTTATCTAGAATCTACTGCAAGTCTTATTTGGATATGAGGCACTCGACTGATGGTACGTGACAATACAGAAAATTGAATAATGCAAAACCAAGCAGGAAAAAAAATTGATATACCTGAAAACAATTATTTTACGGACTTATACCCTAAAGAAGGTAGAGTAACGGTATCACCAGATGGAGTTGAGCATAAGCAAAAGAGCTGTAATTCTTTTTTTTGGGGCTGAGCCCATCTGGCTATTAGCCGACTTCAAATTAGTCTCGACTGCTTCGATCATGTATGCATACCAAAATTAACTTAATAATCTACTATTTGTTGTTACAGTAAACAAATTCTTAGAAGTCCTTTGTCAAAGAACCAATTATGACAGAACTCGAAAAAATTGATTTCTTTCTATCAAGAATAGTAATAAATTATACTTTCAGTGTATTAATAATTTCTTATACCAAATATAACAGGATACAAAAAGACTTTTAAGAAAATTGAGTATTTGAGATAATTTATTACATTATATAGGTTATTATATTAAAAAGACATCATTAATACTGCATTAAATTTTCATCGTTCTTTGTAAAAACTTGCAAGACTTATAAAAAGAAGTTTACGAATTATTTTAGTTTGCATATAGTATTAATGTTAAACGCAAGCTTTGGGTTGCTTTAAAGATCATAGAAAATTAAGCTAATTCGAAATGGACATGTACGATGCACTGAAACCTCTTCATTTTATAAGTAAATACACTGGGCTGACCGCATACTCCCTTCAGGAGAGCAACAAACGAAAATATATTCTTTTAAAAAGAAATATTGTTTTAAATTACATTATATTAACAATTATACTGACAGTGTATTTTATAACAATGTATCATACAGCGCTACTAGATATAGCTCAAGTTAAAAGTACATACGGAGTTGTTACAATTATGCTGTATTTTACTAGCACTATTAATTTGGTAGGAACAATAGTCTTCTTCTGTATGCATAAAACACGTTTGATAAATTTCATTGAAAACCTAGTTAACCTTGATTGTAACGTATTCAACATGTTTGGAGATAAAATTTGTTATAGAATATGTAGGAAAAAACTAATTTTGAAAATTAGTTTTTATTACATATTTATTGTGATTGTGGCTAGCTCTGACCTCCACGGGGCGTTATACTCGGAATATCCATTTTGGACATGCTTTTGTTTGAGTTTCTACTATATTTCACTCTTACTAACGGCCCATCGTTCGTTATGGTTACAGTTCTTTCTCGTAGAAATTCAAAAAAGGTTTCATATTATGAATAAGTTTTTAAATTACGAAGTCCAGAATAAGCCTACTGTTAAAAACATTAAAGAAGTCTTTAAAATATATACTCGCTTGTGGGATATTAGCAAGCGCATACATACGTTGTATGAAAGTCAGTTACTTGCTCAAATCTTTATGTGCACTACACTTTGTTTATACGTATTGTTTCTGGTAATCGAATATAATGATGATGTATCCGAAGATGAACTCTTTTTCGCATTATCTGGAAGCATATGGACATTTCTCCAGTTTATGGAAATAGTTCTTACTATTTACTCTTCTTCTAGTTTAGGCGTTGAGGTAAGTCAATCACTAATAAAAAAAATTATAATCTATTACTACTCTAGCAGAAGATAATTAATAGATCGACCTAATTGTAATTCCTGCTGGAATATTTAATGCAATTTTTTACGAATCTTGTAATTATTTTCTTATTTTGTACACCCTACTTTTGGTTCTTTTTGAAACGCGAGCTATACTAGAAGTCTATTTATCGAAATGACAATTCTTGTCCAGTTCATTTAGTGAACATAAGATGCCTCTTAAATCGCCTTAGTGAACTATTGCAGTAATTTTATGTAAATGCTATTTTTTTCAGTTAGAGATTATGATAATAATTATAATAATTATTACTCTGGAAAAGTCTATAATAGTTTATTACAGGAAAAACAGAATTTTATGACCCCGACGCGACGCGACGCAGACGCTCACTGTCAACATAAAATAAAGAGGGGAGGGTTTGATTATATAGCTGTTGTCGACTTATTCTCAAGAGGTAAAGCAGAAAAATGGGTCAGATCAACGTGCGCCAATGACGGCAAGTCAGTCCAAATAGTGAAGACTCATCTACTAAGACGCTGGAAAAAATTAAATATTGCTAAGCTTTTTGCTTGATAGTTAATCTTGAAAGAGACACACGTATGTCAAAGCTTTGCCTGTAACGTTAAATACTTCATGGGATTTAGAAAAATAGGCTTCGTAGACTAGGTCGCTGTTTCTCGGAGCTGGTTCACAGTGGTTCACAGCAATCCGGGAGCCTGCAACTGAGTCAAGTAGAAAAGCAACCAAACACAAAATACCAGTTAACAGAAAACTTGAAATACAAATAAAAACGCAATTTGATATACAGAACATCATATGGAACATTAATGGTGCAAATCAAATTGCACAGCAAACAAATACTTAATATAATTGCGTAAGTTAATTTCCAGGTAAAGTTAACAGTCTATGATCTAATATTTATTTAATGTAACACAATTAAGATAAAAGTTGGCATCTATGTTCTAGGAAAACAAAATATTAATTTATAAATAGACAATAACTATAAATCTAGACGAAAAGCGTTGTGCTATTGTTCCAGACCCTCTTAGTTTGACACCCTGCATTTCGAAAACGGTGCATTCTAGGAAAAATGTTATACGACAAAATACGCTTAGTTTCTGTCAAGGAATGCGATGCAAACAATTGCAGCCTGTTTTTAACATAATATATAAGTTTACTGTAGGCCGTTAAATCTAAGCGATTGGACATTGGACAAAGCATTGCACAATCGGGGACATTGAAATTGCCCATTTCAGGTAGCCTGTACGCCGACAGGTTACAGTCTCAATTCTACATATATTGGGGTGTAAATCTTTTTAAGTAAGTCGGCTTAATTCTAAAACAATACCTATTGCTTGTTGTCTCTGGTACAGGAGTTAAAGTGAGATATTTTGCTACTTACGAGGTATGTGAGAAAAGTAATAAGACTGATTTCATACTAACCAAAGTTTTTATTTTTTTCAAACAACAATGTTATCCCCTTCAAAGTAGTTTCCTTGGGCAGCTATACACCGGCGGAGTCGTTGTTCCCACTCTTGGTAGCAGCGCTGGAAGTCTTCAACTGGTATGGCTTTTAACTGGTCGGTCACAGTCTTTTGAATGTTCTCCAGAGTTCCAAAATGACGTCCTTTTGGGACATGTTTCAATTTCGGGAAAAGGAAAAAGTCACAAGGACTCAAATCAGGTGAATAGGGGGGGATGAGGAACAACAGTAATGCGTTTTGAGGTCAAAAATTCATTGATGAAAATTGCTGAGTGACACGGAGCATGGTCATGATGCCTGTCAAAATTTGATGCACGGAGAAAGTGTTTAAATTTAACTGTTCACTCATCATCCTTATTGTTAAACGACGGTCTGATCTCACAAGAGCCCTCACACGTTCAACGTTTTCGTCAGTTTTTGAAGTTGAAGGTCTCCCTGAGCGAGGTTCATCTTCAACGTGTTCTCGGCCGTCCAAAAATGATTTGTGCCAGCGGAAAACTTGTGCTCTTGATAAGCATAGACCCATAGACCTATTTCAACTTTTCAAAAGTCACACTCGCACAACGTTGCTCTAAATTCCGATGCTCCATTTCTGTAACACACAACAAAAACACAACTTCACTGATGGCGCTGTCAAAAATAATGTGTTAGCTGTACGGAGTTGTAACTCGGACTGAGGAAGTGGAAGCGATAAACAAACCGGTTTAGCACAGGCCGGTAGACACAACTTTGCCAGATCTCCCGCAGTGTTGCCAGTCTCATTACTTTTCTCACACACCTTGTATATTAGATGTTTGCCCATCTCTTCTACAATTATTAACGAACGGAACGAAATTAACGCTAATTGAGAGGTGATCAATCGCTATTGCTTTATGTTTAGGTATATTTGAAATATACTATTAAACTTGATGCCTAGCAGTAAAGTGATGATTCTATTAACTTATTTCATTATCCATAAATAAAACATAAAGTTCTCTTCAATACTCAGATAAAATTTTTGTTTGGATTTTTTATTCAGCAAATTCTCATAAGATATTTGATATTGCCCTTGAATATGACAATACTGTTATTAGAAAATTAATATTAACATCGACATTAAATGTTCAGCTCGATCTTTCTCAGAATTTTTGTTATGCAACTGTTAAGAGAATGTTACATTTGTATCGATTTACGATGATTGTCGAGGACGGCCGAACATACAAGTAAAGGGTGCGCAAGAAATGTAATAGCAACCCTCTGCCTCTTTCACAGCGACAGCCGTCGAACACAGACACGCTCAGACGTGTGAACAATTCAGATTTAAATAAACGTCTTTTACATTTACAATTCAGGAGTATTTTTATTCAATTATACAGTTCATTATATTGAAGTACATTTACAATTTGCAACAGGAACCTTAGGATTTATTGCATGATCATAAAGGGAAGTAAATTAACTATTGAATTCCAATACTAAAAATCTATATTGTCATTGAAACGTTTTTGTGATGACGTCATAACTAAAAAACAAATGAAAGTCGGAAGGTGAATTGCACATATTAATGTGTATTTTTAAAAACTAAAATCGACCTGTTTCAGCGTTGGTTTTTTTTTATAATATTCCATACTTTAATCCTACACTGTATGTACATACACAGAGAGCAATTGTTGAATATTATATTTGATGTTAGTTAAAGGTTACATTAAATATGCCAAGTTGGGTGTTGCAGCAATCAATTTCAATCTATTGATTTCCAAATAAATCGTTTTAAAATAATGAAAATAACATTGCTTACGTTAATCTAATCTTAATTTGAATAATCAAAAATGACCTACCTTTCATAGCACACCATTATCATTTAAGGACCTTGTACAGTGAGATTTTTAAATGTCGCCCAGAAAAAACTACTTTCAATAGAGATGTTATCTATATTTACATCCATCTACTGTTATCTACTTATAAGGTGAAGTTAACCTATGATCAGTCTTGTTTTTAATGCTATATACTCGCAAAACAGTACCGTTAAAGTGGTTAAATTGTGTTAAATTTCAAAATTTTAATTAACTAAAAATAAAAATCTAATTAAAAACAAATAAATGGTAGTGAGAAAATATACCGTGAGAGCAACAAGAAACCAAGTCAAAATTTCTTGGCTTTGATAGTTTCGTATTAATAAAAATGTAAAACAAATTAAAATAATGCAAGCGACGTTTAAATTTTATTTAGGTTATTTCTTAAGTGACCAGTATAATTAATCATAATTATAATAATTTACAAAACTTTATAAATTTAAAAATGTTAAGATAAAATTTTCATATTAGAATCTATCAAGAATGAAAATGGCGAATGGGAATTTCAATAGTCAAAGTGATTATGACATTTAAAAGTTTAATGTTTGAATTCATAAGTTAAGAATTACTCCAAGACAAAATTTAAAATTTCAGGGGTATCTTTGACTTAGTTTCTCGTTGCTCTCGTTTTAGTAAAATACGTTTTTGCACGACCGTCTGTAAAGTTGGCGCTTTACAACTAGTTGTCAATGTCGAAAGTTGACAGTTGAAGCGGTCATTGTTAAAATGGGGTATGTGCAAAATTTCAAATTGCTGTAAAACATTTGTAAATTCTTTTCTTTTTTTAACAGAGAGCGGTAAAATCAATTTGTAGAAAAGTCAGGACAAAACTGTCAGCACTAAAGTCATAAGAAATTTCCTTTTCTTTTTGTTAAGCAGTTTTTTTAACTTAACCAACAATTTGATTTTTGTTACATATCCCTTTTTAACAATGACCGTTTCAATTATAAACATTTGCAATTAATTTCACGTATCGATGTCGTAATGAAATCATTATACGCTCCTATGATCTTGGCCAACTTCATTTTTTAAATCTACCGTCAATGGTTTTTATTTATTATTTTCTTTAAAATACGTTCGTGCAAAAAATATTGTTTGCAATTCGAGTGTAAAGTGTGTTTCTTGAATTCGTAGGGTTTATGGCACGAGCGACAGCGAATGCCATAAACTTCCCACTCATTCAAAAAACTTCACTTTACACTCTTGTTATCTAAATAACCATTTTGCATTACTGTTTGTAAAGTTGGCGGTTTACAACTGGTGGTCAATGTCAAAAGTTGACAGTTATAAACATTTGCAATTAATTCGTCGTATCGATGTTATAAAGGTGTATCGATGTTACAGTGAAATCATTACATGTTCCTATGATCTTGGCCAACTTCATTTTTTAATTTACCGCCAGTGGTTTTTCTTTATTTTCTTTAAAATTCAGTCGTGAAAAAAATATTGTATATAACTCGAATGTAAATTATCGTTTTTGAACTCGTAGCGCTTATGGTACGAGCGACGGCCGGGCCTAAAAGCGGCCATTGTGTGCTCGTTTCTAGGACGTAAACCACACCATTTCAGCTAGCGGGCGTTAAAGTGCGAGCAACGGGCGTTAAAATAAAGTAAACAGGCTGTTGCTATGTTAATATGTATTATTTTAGTTGTTTACGATCGTTACTATAGTTAATCATTAATTGATTATCTAATGCATTATCGTGCATAAAATACTGTATGCATCTCTGGCGTAAAATACTTAAAGCCCACACTCGGGCTTTAAATATGTATATTAGGCCCTTAATACAAAAATACCTATTTTGCACAATCGGGCGTTTTTGCTAACTTACGAGCCATGTATTGCGGGCGGCAAGTTAATTTTACCGCCCACGGGCAGTAGTACAAAAATTTGTTTTAAATTTTTATTAATAATACATGTTTACAAAACTTCAATTTTTTTCAATTTTGAAATATTGTTTACATGATGAATCTTAGCGACAGTAATAACAACAACCACTGCGTTTTTTTAATTTTAAAAAAATGATCAATTTGCTTAAAGTTTGCAATTTAACTTAGAAACTCGATTGTGCAGAAAACGTAAGCATATCGGGCGTTAGTACAACCGGTTTCGGGTAATATTGAGTACTTCGGGCTACGCCCTTAGTCCCCAAACCTATTACCCTCACATTGGTAGAACGTACTTACCGCCTTCGTTGCTTAAATAACTAATTTTTTTTATTTACAAAACTATTGCAACATTAAATGAGTTAAATAAATATTTTTCTCTTACCTTTACAATCCACAAAGTCAAATAATGTAATTTATTAACTTTTTTGTTTTCAATCTTTATTAACATCTTCTTAAATACATTAGATAGATAAATAATTATAAAACAGCAACAAAATTCTGATACAAAAAACAAAATATAAATTAAAAAATAAATCACTCAAACTGATAAATATACAAATAAAATTCCTCCAAATATTGTAGAGTTAGTAGGGTTGCCATGTTGCAACCCGTCACCGTCGTCGTGAAGCTGCTCAATAAATAATTGCAGTATATTCCAATAACGATTGGGTGTTCAAGAGTGTAAACCATAACCTAAAATTTTAAACATATCTAGTTTATCTTAATTTGTAAATAAACGCAAAAAGACTGTTTAATGAAACTTTACAAACGAAACAAGTAGAAAAGAATAAAACACGGAATAAAATCATAACACTTTCAACCTCTAAACACCAACGCAAAGCAAACAAAAATGGACGGCGTAACAAACACGTGACAAACATAACATACGTAAACATTTTTTTCAATAATTGTATTTTTATCAATTTCGCTTTGTCAGAACAAAACGCCATTGCTTAATCAGAATTACTACAAGATATGTGTTCTGTGATTACTAGGGTAGGGTCAATCCATTGCAAGTGGTCTAAACCATGTTACTCGACCGTTTAAAAAAAAATTAATATTTTTACTGTTATTTGCCTTAAGTATGAGTAGCCGAAAACACATATTATTTTATTTTTATACTTAACGGTTTAGAAATGACGGCCATTTGTACTCCACAGTGCACGCTGATTTCTGCGTTTGCAGACATTCACGAAAAATTAATTTCCTACAGACTGGTTAGTCATCGACATTTCAAATAAAAACTATTGTTTTCTTTAAACCTTGTTCTATCTACTACTACTAAAAATGTTCGCGACGTTTTTAAATAACATTTTGAAAATTCGATATCTCCCACAATACGCAAATATCAAAGTTGAGATTTCTACTGCAGTTTACCACCATAGAATTGCATAATATCCAAATCAATCAAATTTTCATCTGGTCCCTCACCAGAGATTTAAGCCTTAAAGTTAGGGCAAATTTGAAAATTTCGACGTTTTGGAACTGCATAAAAAATAAAGCAAGCAAGATTCGAGCTTCTTTCTTTTTCAGCATAAAGTGTTTTGCGATATGTACCAGTACAAAACAGATTAACTTTTATATTGCACCCCTTCCATAAAAAGACATCCCTTCAAAAGTGAGTTTATTTAAATTGTGTCACCAAATTTCAAGAGCAATTTTCATATATTAAATGACAATTTAGGACTTTAATAAAGGGAACAAGAAAGATAGAGCAAGGTTTAAGAAAAAGAATAGTTTTTATTTGAAATGTCTATGACTAACCAGTCCGTAGGAAATTAATTTTCCGTAGATGTCTGCAAACGCAAAAATCAGCGGGCACCATGGAGTACAAATGGCCGTCATTTCTAAACCGTTAAGTATAAAAATAAAATAATATGGTTTCAATATTATTTATAGAGAAAAATAATAAAAATGAGCGATATTTATGGTATTATTGAATGCAGAGTGTGATTCACAGTGAAAACGTGTCAACCTCGCAAACAATATGTTACCGCGAAAATTTAAATCTCAGTAAAATGCATTTAAATGTAAGAACAGTCAAAATTTAATAGTGACATCGAATCAATGAATAACAATATTTAATTGTTGCATAAAATTTATTAATTAAAATGTTATAAGTTATTGATATATAGGTATTAAATTCTTTTAATACTAATTAACAATTATCAAAATATAATCTGAAAAATGCACATAACAGTAATAATAAACTATAATTAAATTCCCATCTTCTAAATTAATAATATACTTTAAATAAACTTCAAATATGCTGTTTTATAATTAAATTTTTTTTCGGGATTCGACATGATAATAAATTAAAATAAACACTTTTTCAATTACAAAACACTAACCTCGAACGGCATCAATGTTGTAAATGTAAACAGTCACATTACTGCGCAATGCGCATACGCATGCATTATTTTTGAAATGGAGAAAATTAAAACTACCAACTATTAAAATATGGCGGTATTGTCACGTTTCACTAGATAATAATAATAACTTACTTTATTTAATTAATATTATTAAAATCAAATTTATCATTTCTTGGGATATATTCTAATTTTTTTTAACGTATATTGAAATAATTTTTATTAGTGATTTCTGATATAAAAAATTTATGTATTTTTTCTTTTTGAAGTTAATTTCAGGGTACAGTCACGGACAAGGTTATTTTGTAATTCTTACAAATATTAAAAATTTTATTTAAAAATTACTTAGTCAAACAAATTTCTATTTTTTAAAAAATTTGTTATTAAAAACAAGCACGTGAAAAACAATTTTTCATTTAAATGCCGTATTTTAAAAAATATTGAAAGATATTAATTTAGTAAAAATTTTTTATACTTTTGTTTCCGATCGTACCTACAATTCATCCTTAAGGCAAATAACAGTAAAAATATTAATTTTTTTTAAATAGTCGAGCAACTAAAATTTGTTTTTCTGGACTGTTTGAAATGGATTGACCCAGTAAGAAGGCTAGCCAAGCTGGTAATATTCAAAAGTAATGGTTTTATGATAATTACTAAGAGCTAAACTTTGCTTAAAAGTATTTATTAAAATACACAGTTAATTTAATTATAGATATACAACTATGTCTTTTCAACGAACTCCGAAGGAATCGTTACTGAATTTGCGAAGTCTGTCTGCATGTCTGTCTGTCCGCATTTTTTTTTAAATTTTGAAATTTTGACTTCAGATTTGAAGTCTACATCAAAAACTAAAGACGACGTGGTGTCTTCGGTTTTTGATAACTTTTCGGGAACATGGTCAAAATGACCTCCGAAGATTGGAAATTTTTTTAAAAAACCTTTTACTTTAGAATCGTATTCTACATCAAAAAATAAGATACTCCAGAACATGGTTAAAATGGCGGCTGAAATTTAAAAAAAACAAAAAGGAGTTTGCTATGGTTCCCAAATGCTTACATTTGTTATGTATGTTATATCTATTAGTAATTTGCAGTTCATTAAAAGTTATTTTTGGCAAGGTGTTTATCCAAATGTCCAGGAAAGTAAGTACTTTTAAGTATTATACTTTCATATCTTTGTGTTTATTGGATGAGTTTTACTGATTTTTACCATGTTGGAATTTGCCTAGTCTTTGCGTAAGAATTTCAATCTACGCTTTCCCTTAAATCATAGGCGCTTTAGTCTTGATGCAGTACAGTAGTTGTACGCACAGAACCTTCTTACAAAGATGAGTGAGATCCTTGAAAACTTTCAGTCTTCCACATTAAACTGTTAACGCTGCTACAACGTATGTTTTTTGTCTCTCTCCATTGACAAACACAAATCACACTTGTTAGGAAAATTCAAAAATAAGTTAATCTTCCCTTAACGTGTTAAGAAAATCCCGAAATAATTGAATCTTCTCTTAACGTGTTCATAATTTCTGTAAATAATAAAATATCGTTTTATTATTTTCAATCTTTTCCTTTTCTAAATACGTTATTGTTTTTAGAAATTAACTTTATCGTCTTTCTGTAGCATAAAAACCTCTTGGTTTAATGCCCCTTGACATTATTAGATTTATGACTTGGGAACGTTAAATTTTTCTAGAACTCTCTTATAAAAATGTTTTCTTAATGTCAAATTAGAAATAAATTAGGGCTTTGCATAAAATAAAATTGCCCCTGAATTTGTATTTTTCAGATTTAATTTTCCCAATTCACCAAATCTTGTTTTCTTATATTTTATGATCCTTTAAACCATAAAACTGTCACTTTGTCTGGCTTGGGCAAGATTTATTTTGTCTATAATTGTAGAGTGCAACGTTGAAATTTCTAGCTAAATCACACCCTTCTCGAATTATTTTATTAATTGATCTGTCGTCATTTTCGCAACAGAACTCGAGGAAGTTCAACAAGAGTTATCAAAGAAGAAACACGCGTTTTCGGTGTTCTTCCCTTGTGAAGTTTAAACTTTGAGTGATTTCGCGAATTATCGATAAATAGTTCAAGTGGTGGACTAATCTCTGCTAAGGTGAAAGTTTTGCCTAAATGTAAACATCGCCAATACATTCTGTCATTGCTAAATATCCTTCTGACAATATCTGGAGTACACCAGACGTGTCGCTATCGTTCCGTATCACTAAAATCCTCGCCCGCTGGGCGGACCTACTAAATGAATTCACAGCGAACTCTCATTAAACTACCGTACCGTTAATTTTCCCGTTATATCTGAACATTTTATCGAACCTCTACGAGATTTGTACCGCCTCGCTCTGTATAGATATTTGAAAGACAATTAAATATCTCTTTAAATTACTAATGTATGTGAAAGCTGTCCATTTCTACACAACTAATGTATTATCTGTAAGTTAAACTTTGTGTGAACCAGTGCCGTGAGTTAAGTGTTTACCGTGCCAACAAATTGGTTTTTATTGGATTAGTTCCAGTTATATAGTAAATAATTTTACCTTTTTAAATATTTTTTATAAAGAAGCAACGTTGACGCTTACAACTTGTCAACGTATTGACTCAATTATATGCGAATATATTTGCATAATATCGTCTCGTCATCAGCTGCCTTGGAAGAAAGTAATCTACAATCAAGGTTACTGAATCATCGCTTCACAGTGGTAAAAAACCTTATGCCATTATTTAATTAATAGAAATTCGTTGTTTATCGAATTGTAACGTAACGAATTTGTTCCGAGATATTATCAATTTTTTCGTTGATGCTTTTAAGAAGAAGATTTATAAAGTCGATGCTTGTTTTGATCGTTTATTTATGTTAGGTGTTGATAACGGCAGTTCTTGTTACTGTATAACTTTGTCAAATTGTTCTTGTTTAACAATTTACTTAATAAATATTGGGATCCAAGGTTAAATTCAAAACACCTACAGGTGACAAGTTTAATTAGATTATCGCTATTTTTTTTGAATTTTTCACGTTATAATATTCATGCTTCTTTCATAAATGACCGCTAAATTTATAATATTTACGGACGATTCACTGTTTAAATGTTCATATTGCCTTCATGTTACCAACTTTTTATGCAGCACGTTTGGTTACTAAATCGTAAATATTAATAATTTAATGCAGCTAGTTTCATTTTATGTGTACTTATATTTTATGTATTTTTATGTGCTTATCTGATATTTCTATGTGCTTGTAAATAAGTTTTTTAAACAGTGTAATCAGGATTGCTGTAACCTGCTTCCTATGCTAATAGATGTTATTAACTTATCTTTCTTTTATTGTGTTCTGAGCCTACTCCTAGAATATTTCAGGAATCAGCTGTTTCGAAATCAAGGACGTTGACCTTCACATACGGATATATTATTAGCTTAATCCCGCATTGGGAAAGTAAGTATCTAAATAGGGGGCAGTACAATCTCAGTTTCGTTTATTTGTGTATCGCTCGAACCTGTGGCAACCTTGGCAAACAGCTCGCCCATTGACCTAGATCCGAAGATCAGCTGTAGGGTCTTCCATTTGAAATTAGGTCACCGACTTTCTACTGCGTTATTATTATCGTCTACCGCTGCCTTTAGGCCTTCCTCGCTCACACCCGACTTCGACTGTATAAAGGCTAGTATTACAGGTGGCATATCGATTTTATATATGGTTACGCTACCGATGGGTCACTAATCCTAGTTTTGTCCGTAACAAACTTGACAACTCTTACCCTAAGAAAATGACATATTGATATAAAATAATATTAAGGACTCTAATTATAACTATCTTTTAAAAACAACATTGACAAGCGTTTTTACGTTCTACTCATTAGAAAAACTACACATAAAATAATATCAGTATTTACTAAATACAAGAAACCTAAATTGATATCGACAACGTTACTAATTTTTACAGTTTTTATTTGTGGTGATAACTGAGATAATTTCTTTAAATGAGGCACCCAATGTGGTGTTACAATTTTAGAAGCTGCTCTTCTACTCGCAGACGATTTGAAATCCAAGAAACTGAAAAACAAAACAAAATTACAACATTCAAATAACTGTAAACATTGAAATAATTAAGTTAATGCTCTGTAACGAGTAAATAAATTACTAAGGCTCTAGAGCAAATGTCGAGTACTTGTATTAAAATAAAAGGACGTTGACAACATAAATACTATTCATAATCCTCATTTCAATCAAACCAGCGAACAGAACAAAATCAACAAATTGTTATTTGTATAAGTAATTTATTAATAGAATACGAAAAAGTATGTACTACATTACACATGTAAGTTTATTGAAAGTAAGAAAAAAGAGAAGAAAAAACCAAAATAAGAAAAACACATTCTTAAATGGATTTGTACGACGCATTTCAACCATTACATATTTTGAGTAAATCCTTAGGTTTGACTGCATATAGTATGATTACTGAACGTGAACGAAAAAAATACGTATTTAAAAAAAAAGATTTAATTTTATATAACGTGATAGTTACAGTTATAGTAACTTTTAACTTTTTAAATTGTTATAACAAGTTTGTTAATGTGACTAAAAATATTTCAGGAATTACAGTAGCTTTTGTAATGGTTGCGAATACTATTAATTCAATAGGAGCTTTAATTCTTGCTCGTTTGTATAGAACACATTTTATTTCTTGTTTTGAAGATCTAGCAAATATTGATTACGAGATAAATAAAGTTACACGATGTAACTTTAATTATTTGACTATAGGAAGAAATGTAATATATCGAATTGTATTTTGTTTTTCCTTCATCATAGTAATAGCAGTCCTAGATCTAGTAGGAATGACATTTTATTCAGAAAATCTAGTTTGGGAATGTCTTGAAATAAGTTTGTATTTGATTACTTCAATAATGAATGTTGTTGTTTTCTTGTGTGTACACTTTTTAGTGAAAGAAATGTGTGAAAGATTTTGCAAAGTCAACGAATTTATGACTTATTCTTGCTATACTAACATCATAAATGAGGACTTCCTTGATCAAATCAAGAGCATTTTCGGAATCTGTAAACATTTGTGGCATATCAGTAAAAAACTAAATATCTTGTTTGAAGGACATATTTTAAAAAAAATATTTACAATTTCTATATATTCTGTATATTTATTATCTTTTTCAACTGCCACCTTTTTTTGGAACGATTACTTGATATATTACTTAGCTATTACTATATGGGTATGTCTAGAACTTGCACAAATCTCCGTTCTTCTGGGATATTTGGGCGACTTAAATAAAGAGGTAAGACTTTTATTATTATTAAGAATAAAATAATATTACATTTAATGTACAGGGTTGTTAAAATTCCAAGTAATGTAGAGTATCAAAGAACTGAATACTTTACTGATGACTTGCTTTTTTTTGGTGAGTTCGTTGATGCTATTACCAGTTATATATCTTCTTTTGTTTTTGAGTTATGGGTAAAGATGATTTCTTTAATTTTGTCAACTATGTTTACTATTTCGAAAAATAAAAAAAATTATTTGCAAACTTTTGGCATGGTTTAACGTCTGGAACAAAGTAACGACTCTAGATTTTTGTCTTATTCAATAGTTTCCGAGTGATAAAAAAAAGGTTTTTTAATTTATAGTTGTCATTTTGAAACATTAATAAATTTGAACACCTTTTAAACTTAACATTCAACACTGTCAACCGCATCTACAATCTTCGCAGTGTTGTTATATGGTACCGGCCATAGCCTTCTTCGAATTTGTCTTTTTTCGATCGCACGGTACTTTGCACAAGAAAAAGAGGAAAACTGCAAACCTTCTTGGTGCGCACTGCAAACTTGACGAAATTTAAAAAAAAATCAACTTTCGCCTATAACTCAAATACAAAAGAAGATGAATAAATTCAAATAGAGTGAAGAATCAGCTAACTTAGGGTGACAATCGAAACAAACATACTTCTGCATATTTTTTTTTAGACAAAGAAGACAGGATTATTTTTAAGCCACGGATTGCAAAAAGCAGTATATTGCTAATAATTCAGTAACTTCACTGCCTGTTGATGCACTGAGGTATGTTTGTTTCATCACAATTATGACTTGAAGTTTGCTGTTTTTTGACTCTGTACTAATGAATTCAGCAGGAAAAGTAGAAAATGTGTATTTAGATTTTTTCTAGTCATTCTAGTTTCTGAGATACCCTACATTTACCTTAAATGTGAATCACCGTGTACAATAAAAATGATATTTTGACAGATTTCCCAAAAACATTTACCTTATATTTTCTTATTTTAAACACATTGACATTCATATTAGTTACGGACACACTTTATAATTGATAAGTTAAATAGAAACACGTCAGCTGGTAAATCTTGTCTTTTAGAAAAGCAACTGATAATGATATCCTTTATAATCTGACTATTGGAGATGGTCGCGATCTCTATTCGAAATGTAAAAAACTAATTTGAAGGTGATTATCGGGTGATCACACTGTTGCCACAACAGTAAAACATTTCATCAGAAATCATAATAAATGTTACTCCTATAAATCTTCAGATTTGAAAATTCACAGCTAGCTGTGGCAACGCTGATTGTGGCTGATGATCATCCTTCCTTCTGCGGTTTGACGAAAGGATCTTACAGAATAAGCGTCGATTTCGGGCCCAGCTAAAATGCATATGGTTACTAGGCTATATTTTGTATACCGCGTGTTTCACTTTTCACCTTCACACCTTTGTATTTTCCTTATTTATCTTCTGATCGATTTCATGTTGTAGCTTAATATACTTTAACCCTTTAAAAGGATTATTTATACAATTTTGGAATACTTTTACTGCAACTACTTGTCTGCTGGAATCAAAAATAAATACGGAAAATTGGAAAGATCATAGTAGCCCTAGTTTTATAAGGAAAGGCTATTAAAAAACGTCATTTATTAGAATCGCAAAAATAACCAAAATCCAAATTTTGATTTATTAAACGTTTTAAATTTTGCATTCACGTAAGCTAACGTCACGATGACAAACAAATACGTACAAGGTGACATTTCAGTATTGTAGGTTGCTGTATGCATCATAAACGTAACACCGCGCAAAACTATTTTTCTATAAATTGATTTGAACTGTAGCAAAATATTTAAAAAAGTATAATATAAGAAAAAGGTAGTGTTCGTTCATAATAGCAAGCAACTGGCTAGGATTAGGAATACATTTAGCTGCAAGCTTGAAGAACAATATCAAGTTGAGGTTAGCATATAAACTCTCAATATAGTACGCCAATGAAATTGCCATAATATTATTTGAGGTTGATAGTAAGTAGTTGTAGGAAACATAAAGAAATAATTTCTAATTACTAAAAGTACTAAGACAACTATGTCGAACACTATATTTGTCGTTAATTGTCATAACGAAGGTTAGGTATGTCGTCACATTTCAAATTGCAATTAAGATAATAATTATGAAGCGTATAATGGATAAACAACCAGTATTTTTATTATAAAAATTCACAGAATACACGCAAACAAATGTTAATACAGAACAATAATAAAAAATACTACAACAGAAATTGTAGAATCAAAGATTCTTACATTGCTACTAATACCACAGATTAAATAAAAGTCAGATGTTTCACTTCGCTCTCTCTCTTTCTCTCTCTCTCTCTCTCTCCCTCTCTCCAAGCAACACCCAGAGCTTGCGATTTTGACATGTACCGAGCTAGCAGCACAGCGTGGTATGCACTTTTCATTAAACGCGCGTAAAAGAGTAAGCGTGGTAAACTCTCAAAGCTGCAAATGTAAATGCGCAGAGACAAAAAATGGGAACATTGGTGGTATAGGGAGTGACATATCTGACTATTATTTAATCTGTGCTAATACATCAAAACAAAATGCCTTTCTAAGGGCCGTCTGACACGGTGTTAAATTTGGCGTCAAAATTGACTACAAAATGACAAGAGAATATTTAAGGCCGCCTGACACGGTGTTAAATTTGACTTCAAAAATTACTACAATTTTGTCATTGAAATCTGACACCGTTGCATACAGCACATTTAACGTTAAAACTGCGTTTAAAAATTTGAAATGGGAATATTTAGAGCATGTTTTTTACACGCAGAATTAACACAATTTTTAAAGCGTGTTCTAAATATTCCCTTGTCAAATTTTTAAATGCTGTTTTGACAGTAAATGTGCTGTATGCAATGATGTCAGATTTCAATGACGAAACTGTAGTCAATTTTGATGTCAAATCTAACACCGTGTCAGACGGCTCTAACATATAATTCTATAACCTGACGTTTGTAAGCATGAGGCTACATTACGTACAAGGAGGCTATAATTTATAACGGTTGTTAATTGAAATTTACATTCGAATAAGAAAATTACCTTTGCCACTGGTCACTGCTTTCGATCTAACCTATACATATACAGAATTTGATAAAAATGCTTTTGTGTGCGCGTATGTGCGTGTGCGCGTGTGTCAGTGTCAATCAAATTTAGGAATATTGCATAGTGCTGATGCCAATAGCACCATCTTACCCTAGACATGTTACTAAAATTATAAGTTATAAGTTATAGCATGCATTGTTGAAATTCAGTTTTGAATGCTTAGAGTCGTATATATTTTTTGTCATTGATGACGTAATTATCTATGCTCGTGGTATGGGGTTATACCAAATAGCATAAATTTGTTGGAAATATTTTACAGTATTAACTGGCAAAAGCGAAATGTTTATGAATGTAAAGTTAATACTAGTAAGAAAACCACCGATGTCCAATAACTGTGGGTTGAAAATGCTGGAAATTTGGAGATGAAAAATATGCCTTCTTTAAGAGTTTATTACTCTTATCGGATTTGTGCTGATCATTTGAAGAGAAAGTATGTGATATACAGCACAAATAAATTATGCAGAAGTACTGTACTATCTACCATTAATTATTTAGCTGTCCGATACGGTAAGAAATACTAAGCAAAATTATTTTACAAATACTTATTATTAACAGGCTGTCGAAGGTGCAAATGTTATTTCCGATTTTACTTTATTTTAGTTATTAATTCTGGCCTAAATGAAAGAACTTGTTTTCACACACCAATTTGATGATGATTTTCCTAAAAAAACAAGTAAATGAAGCTCATTTTAGAGGTAAATAAATAAATCTTTATAATACAAATTTTGACCTAAGACTCTTTTCTAAGACCTGTATGACACTGAAAAATTTTATAAAAATTTAGAAAAAAATTTTTGTCAAATTTCTGTAAAGAATTTTTGATATATTGTAGCAGCCTGCTTTGTATGCAACTTGTACAAAATTTTCTATGAAATTTTTGACGTGCGCATGCGTGTTTTTGGCATTTTTATACAGCTATTTCGTTTAACCTTTTGTCTACTTTGTCTCAGCTGATTTTGATGTGCGCATGAGTTCCGTACGCATTTTCTCGCACAAAATTTCTTCTTTTTAGAACACGTTCTAAAAAGTTTTTGCTCAACGAAATTTCTACAAAAATTTCTATGCAAACTCCATTTGCAACCATCAAAAAATGTTTAAAAAGTAATTTCTGTGAAATTTATCAGAGAATTTTTCATAGCGTCAAACAGGTCTAAGAAAGAAGAAAATGTCGCAAGTTACATTTAGATGTCAGCTTAAAAGAGAGCTTCTTCAACAGTAAGAACCTGAGTCATCTGTAGACCGGAAAAGGAACCAGTTTTATGTTTAGTTGGAGTAAGCAAATTTATCAGACTTATAGCAAGGGAAAAAGCTTAAAACAGCAGCTGAATCGATTTATTCGAGAAACTAAGTAGTCGTTACAGAAAACTAAATTAAAAAAGTGCTAAATATTCTATAAATAAAAATTTAAGGCGATTTCCAAAACAATTTAAAAATTTGAGTCCTATAGCTACTATTGTTCTAATAAGTCAGTTGTGTAACAAATGCAATGACATGTAAAAATAGTTTAAACTAAAAAGCAAATATTTGGTTAGATTCCTCCAAATCTTGTTAAATTATACCATTTATTATCTTGGAAATATTCATAAAATAAAGAATAATTTATGTATTGGAGATCCATAGCTTAAGGTTCTTATGTGTTGGATAATTTGAATTAGGTACTTCCTTAAGTTTTATTTTTTATTTATTTATTTTTCTCAACCCGTTTCGTGTATATGCTATCTCCTGATGATGTGCATAGCCACGAAACCGGTTGGAAAAATAAATAAATAAAAAATAAAACTTAAGGAAGTACCTAATTCAAATTATCCAAAGAATAATTTTACCAATAAATATATTTGCTGTTATTTAGTTAAATTATAGATGCATGTATTTGTTCTGAAAACAAATTTAAAAACTAAGAAATTTAAAAACGGCGCTTTTTTATTGTATTAATTCTTGGTCCAAAACCTGAGGGGCACCACTAGAAACCAGTTCGACAAAATTCCATTTCGATCCAAATTTATTGAACGGCGTAAGTAGACGCCAGCTGTGATTTAGAATGTTATAACCTAAACATACATAACAAATTTAAAAATGCATAAATTCCCACATAATAGGAAAAGTTTCTGGAATAAACGGTGAGTCTTTTGTTATTAATTTGTATTATAACCTAAAATTGTATTCGTTACAGCAGTATGTTAACTTGTAAATCAATCGCTCCTAAATGTAGCGGTAATTCTTTACGCTAGTAATTGAAACTGAGCGATACCAAAATATTCGTTTAAACTGAACGAAATTGAGTAGTAGTGATTTGAATCCCACCGTAGAGTGATTAACAAATAAACCAACTCTTTAAAAATCATTTGTTCTTTTCAAATGCCGCCTGATGACCTTCAACTAATAACTAGGCGATAATATGATATTTTCGAACAGATGTCGCTACTTTTACTCATTTGGCGGGCGTATGCGATTGTCTTGGCATCTATTATAGAAACGCAGCTATATATCATTTAAAATCGACGTTTTGTAACAGAGGTCTGTGGTTTTGTTTTCGAACTAGTTTCCGGCTTTTTGTAAAAGTTGGTTTAGTTGTTAATCACTACAGGCTCCTTAAGAGGCTTCTTATCCTGTAACTATCCTGTACTGCCTTTTAATGTCATCTCTTGGTGGATAATCTTTTCTTATAAAGTATAGTACAATTTTATTATATTGGTTCTGTCCACGAATGGTAACTATACATGTGAACAACTTCCACATGTCAATCAATGAGGAGTTTTTTTTCATTGATAATGCAATAGCGTGCTACCTGTTTGTCGGCATAAGTCAGCGAAGAGGGCGTTTTAAAAGTGCTGTCTATTTGCGTTTATGGAAATTGACGTTTGCTGCCGATCGTTCAGGAAGTTTATGATGCCAGTGATATCACTTACTAGTTCGTGGACACCGGTGGACACAAGCATTAATTAATTAACCATTTTAGGAACTAAAGCACTTCGATCGCGGTCTACTTTTTATTTTTATACGATTGGTAATGTGTTGAGAAATGTTATTGATACTATAACTGATCATGAAGCTAGGCGTTAAGTTTAAGATTAAGGATAAAGTCGAAAATAACGTGCTAATGGAAAAACGTTTTATTTTTTTCTATTAACATTTAAAGGGAGATTCACAATTGACATTAATAACTACCTACTAACTTTAACAAAAACGCAAATAAGAATGTTATAAAAGAGACTTGTTATAAACTTATGTTTATGTCAGTTATTACATCAGCATCAACCATACTGTCAAAACAACTAGAAAATCTACACTAATTTATATTATTTAAGTTTCCATTTTTATTCACGTTCATGTTACCGTTCCGTTTGCGTCAATTTTATTCAAAAGCGCCGTCTATTGGTTCATGAGTTTTACAAACATTTAACATTAGATGCAAACACTGCCCAAATACAAATTAACATTTACAAGAATATCACGGTAGACTCAAATGTAGTTACAACTTACACCGTTGGTGGATAGAATCGTCAATTAAACGAGTCAGAATTAAAAAGAACTAATTCCATAAATTCTATATAAATGTTCAAAAAACGACAAAAACGACTCAAATCTTTATTTTTAATCAAAACTGAAACGTTTTTTTACTAAAGCATTTAGCTGTATAACAGTTAGCAATAAAAAAAAGAGAAACAGAGTTAGTTTCCCTTTAATTCTGAAAGAATGCATTTGAAAAGTTATTGATCTCCTAAAACGTTATTAGAAATTCTATGTATAGAAAATAGATAAGATATATAAAACGTTCTTATTGGCTACCCGGTCGCAGGCTTATGGGCACCAACTCCCCTACCATTACCCTTTTAATCCCATCACATGCGATTTTTAGGTAGAAAAAGTAAAGGTAATTTCGATTAGTTCTGATCTAATTGATGCATAGCATCAGAACTGTAAAAAATAAAAAGTGAAAATGTTAAAAAAATAGAGTTCCTTTTAATTCTGACTCGTTCAATTCTAAAAAGCGACAAAATCGATACATAAGCTGTTTGTATTTACGGTTGGTAGACACCACAATATACTTTATTTGATTGGCGTTATTTATCTAGTTACTAGTTAATATTTCAGTTACAATTATTCGCTGAAGTGGTTATCTAGTTTACTAATTTGACGAAAAAGTGTCGTCTTAATTTTCTACAATATTTGCTAATGCTTTATTACTATACAAATAACACCCACCAAAAAAAAGAGATTACATTGTTCATTCTCATCACAGTATGAAATGGATGTGTACGATGCTCTTAAACCTCTATATATTTTAAGTAAGTCTACTGGACTGATCTCATGTAGTCTGCAAACTAACCATGGAAGAAAATATACCTTTCTAACAAGAGACCTTATTATAAACGATATTACGGGAATATTAGTAATGACAATCTATTGTCTTTCTTTATATTACTACGTTTCTTCAGTGGATGAAACTATCACTATCGCGGGGTTTGCACATTTTATTGTAGTCTGTGCTACTGGCATTAACGGCGCAGGCACCTTGATAACCACACGATTGAAAAGGAAATGCTTGATGGCTTGTGTTAATAACCTAGCAGATTTGGATATTGATATAAGGAATGTAACCAATAACAGTATTTGTTATTTAACAACAAAAAAGAGCTTACTTCATCGAATCATCTTCTGTTACAGTTTGATATTAGTAATGCTTCTTCTGGAGATTCTGGGAATTCTACTATTTACAGAACTATGGTCTCCTTTTACAACAATGTTCTATTACATCTCCACGATATTAGCTGTTAATCGCTTTCTTTGGGTGAACTTTTTTGTTACAGAAATCTGTAACAGAATATATAAAGTTAATTATTTTCTAAATAATCGCACTACTGAGATAACCCGCACAAATAAAATTACAAAATCTATGAGGATATATGTGCGTTTGTGTAACATCAGTAAACAAATAAATGGGTTATTCGAAAGCAATTTACTTGGACAGTTACTGATCTGTTTTGTAGTTTGTCTGCAGGTCATATTTAACCAAACTGCGCATACCATTTCTATTGAGAAAAAGAATATTTGTGAATTAGGAGCACTATTTATATGGTTGTTTTTAGAAATGATGGAAGTGTTTGCTGTGGTTCATTGCTTCACTGTTTTACATGACCAGGTAATTTGCTATTTAATATGTTTTTAGATGATTTGAAAATTACTTAAGACCTAAAGATCTTTCCTACTACCGGGATATCGTAGAAACAAGAAACTTAGATGTAACGCCTTGTACTTCAGAAATGATGCGTTTTGGACACGTGTTTATAAGGTATCTAATGGGCTTATTTTTGGATCTGTAGAAAGACATATTGCATATTAAGAAAGAATAAGGTTTTCTCTTTTAACAAATGATTAAATAACCCAAGTTATTCAGAATTACATAAATTACTGAAAGATTACTATGATTTATTATAGCAGCTTTAAATTACCAAATTACGCTATCTTATCAAATTTATGTAATTCACATAAATTAAGAATTTCTTTAATTTCTCATAAATTAGTCTAATCTATGGCATTTCCTATGTTTCAAATATCACTCTAATCTTGACTTGGTAAACGCACTTTTATTCAAATGTTTTTAAGCGTATTCTTTCTTTTTGATAATGTGGAACATAAAACAGTGAACTAATTTTTTCTATTTTGCGTTTAGAATAAGTCTATTCTAGCACCCAAATGACGTCATTTGAATGTTAGAAAAAGTCGTTGGCGTGATAGAATAGGCAAGTAAAATTTACTGTATTGATGTTGCTAGCGTTGAACTGTCATACGTCAAAGAACAAAGCAAATTAACAAATAACAATGAAAAAGAAGTTTTTTTCACAGCCGCCCAAAATTACGCCACATAAATGTCACCAACCACCGTAAAATTCACTCGACTTAAAATTTTTATTATTTAATTTAGAAAATGGTATAAAGCAGCAAAATAGGAAAATAGTATAAAACACTCGTTGCAGAAGGTCTTTCAAGCACTCATTTGTTCCTCAACTCGCCGCTATGCGGTTCGTTTCGGAATTTCAAATATTATTTTTCCTTAATAAGTTAAAACAAAGGATTTTCTTCTTTTCTCAACTGCAATCTTGGATTTCAACGTTTACATTAACGCTTCGCCATTGGTTTCGTGTCAATAATAGAGTCTATATTTGATAATCCTGAATATACTAGTTATATTAGATGAGTTGTTTCGTAACGCTAACTAAAGCGTGACCAATCGTTTTTGATTGGAAAACAATAACGTCATATAGCGACCTGGTACCACTCTGTCCGTCAAGTTCTGTTAAAATCAGGAACCAATTCTGGAAGCTGGTTTCTCGGTCTGGTATACATACATGTCTCCCTCGTATTAGTTTTTGGCTTTCTTCCACAATTTCCAGATTGTTAACATAACCTCTAAATAAAAATAAAGAAATATAATAAAATAAATAGTAACTCTTTTAACGTTACTACTTCCAGTTGAAAATTGTTTAATGGATTTATACAATATGTGTGGAAAATTGTAGTTAAGGCAATAATGGTATTAATCCGGTTGGTTTAATGATGATTAGCACGTGATACCTAACTTCAAATTGTATTTTAATAAACATCCTGTTGTTTAAATAATAATTCGTTCTCTTACTAGTAGTAAATCCCAAACAAATGATTAAACAGTAATGCGGCATATATTCATTGATCTAAATTTTCATTGGCCTAATCATAAATTATCACAGTAGCATAGCTTGCCGTGTAATTGCCAAAACAAATGATTATTTTAGTCTGCTTTGCACTGCATTGAGTAACGGAATAGGTGCGTAATTTTAAAAATGTGTGTTTTACTATCATTAGTCATGTTTTATTTCAATTTTGTACATCTAGACATCTGAAAACAGAAGTGAAAACCTCACTCCACGCCACTGCACGAAACGTATTATTTCTGATTAATATGTTGAGTGCATTCTATTTTATTTTGTTCTTGACAAGCGGTAACACCAAAGTTATTATATCACGTTGTCAAGGATATAATTGCTTATTAATACCTGGTAACTAGGTAAAATGCTTTATTACTACAGCTCGACTGACCTCAGAAAAACCCGGAGTGGGCGTGTACGGAAGAGCTACATGTTGATCAAGTAAACTCACGTCCAAAAATTTTTCTTTGGGAAATTTAAATAAAACTAAACATTACCAATAACATGAAATGAACTTAAGACAACTTTTTGTCAGTTAGTGTACTCGAGTAAAATTACGCTTCTGATTGGTCGACGTTGTTTGTTATTGAAATTAGTTCGCATATTTTCCGGGACTTTTCTGAGGTCGGTCGCGCTGTATTAGTTAATTCTGTAATGAATTATACAGGGTGTTTGACAATTGGTAGAACAGGTGCATGTAGTCACATTCCTCATGTAAAACTAAGACGAAGATGTTTACCGAAGAAAGTTTCTGGATGCGTAATTGCTTCTCCATAAAGCAATTTAAGAACGTAGGACAAACATACAAACAATAATTATGAAGATCCAGTAACCAAACAACACTCACTTGATTTATTTAAGATTTAAAACAAAAACTTATGCGGCCTAGCGATTATGCGAGTTAAGCAATGCTAGCCGTGGTAAGAAGTTAAATGGGTGGCTGTCTACGGCTCGGTGTGTCCACCCATTCGACAAATAGCGGTAAAATAAGATGGTAATGATAATAATGAATGAATTAATAAAAATAATAAACTTATAAATTACAAATTTACTCAGATTGATTATAAAAACCAAACTTAGTATAACTAAGTTTAACAAGTGTTCAAATTGTCCTCCATTAGCTTTCAGCTACTGAATTATGAAAATTTCTAAGCATTTGTGTATATTTGCTTTTACACTGTCCATTATTTATGCTTGCAGGTTTTGTAAATTTTCTGGAGGTGTTTGGTAAACCTTCAGGAAACTTCAAACGAAAAAATCCAAATGATTTAAATCGGGGAGCGCGGTGACCACGATTATAGGATCATTACAACCTATCTAAAGCTGCGAGAAATCTTCGTTCAACCATTCCCTGACATACAGGCATAATGAGCTTGAATCGAATTAAAAATAATTTTTTTCCATTCAGGTGTTACGATAAAAAGTGAAGTCCACTTATGTTGCTTGCTAGTACTTAAATTCAAACATTTAAAGAGAATCTGACTTGGTTTCTAGACGGTCTTATACAATGAATCTTCGTGAGTTCACTGATACATATTGTGACAATTAAAAATGCCGTCTGGTGAAAAAATGGTTTCAAACAAACACTTTGTAAAATTTGTTCTTCTTGTTCAGGGTTAAAACGAGTTAACTCGGTTTGGTTATTTAACCTCTTCTTTCTCAACCGCCCATCCAATCTTCTAAATACTTCACAAACTTCACAAGCCTAGTCTATATTGGCATATTCATTAAAACTAAACTTCATTGCTTACCAATAAATGGTGCCAATGAGAAACTAAAATTATGACAGATTCGGAATGACAACAGTAATTGACAGTGATAATTTATCGAATAAAAAATTTCAAATACTAGTCGGCTCAGTGTGCTTGTACGGCATTTCCAATAATAAGATTTTTGCCAAAGCATCAATTTTCAGTATAATAAAATACAAAACTTAAAAATTTGCTGTTATTTTAAAAAATCTGTTGATAATATCCTTTCAAAATATTGCAAGTACGAGGTGTAACCAATGCCGGTTTTTTATTTTATGGAGTATTTGTTCAAAATCTCCAACTTTGATTGACTCGTGAGGAAAGAGGAGACATCCACGAACGTTTTCGTACAGGACTTTTCCTCTCAGTTTTAGTCGGGGAATCTATCTACGTGAAGCTGTTTCGCCAATTATCGAATATCCTGTATAATTCATATAATGATCCGAGTGTTGATAATAAAATTATCATTCTTGTGATAGCCTCTTACTATCCTGATTCAACCCAATAAACACAAACGAGTCATGACATAAGACATATGAAATATTATAACTGAATCGAAAAATGTTAAAAGGAAATGCGTGACAAATTTCTAGAATTCTTTTTTCAGTAAGCGATTGAAATAGGGTCGATACTTAAACTGCATAAATAAAATATGTAACATTATGAGTTAGCGACTTAGCGTTATAAATACCAATACTAGGTAGCTATTTATTTGATATATTTGATGCCACTTCTTAATGCCCGAAACAATATTTAAAAGCGCATTCTTTTAGCAATTGCTGATTAAGAAAAGCAATTTATTTCACGAAGATCTACAATTTTCATGTTTGATGTTATTGCACACTATGATGAAGGTTTTTACTTCATAACTTGGTGAAACAAAAGAATAACTATGTCAAACCTAATATCACTAAAAAGCATTCAAAGTGTGCTCTTTAGCAATATGAAAATCAAATAGGCGTCCATTAAAAACCGTTTGCGTTTACTTTCCACCGTCAAAGTAAAACAAAAAACGATCGCAGAAATGATTTTTTCGAATCTCTGCTCGTTCAAATCTAAAGATTTATAATTATAACATTTATTATGGTTTTATCATCACCTCCGACTAATTTTTTAAATCTCCAATAAAGGTCGCGACGATTGTGTTTTTTTTCTTCAATAGAACATCATTTATTAAAAATTAAATCTAATTCTACAATGCAGCAAAATCGATACAGATGCTGTTTGTATTTGCAGTGGATGAATTCTACAACACGGTATTATTTAATTACGTTGTTTATGTGTATTGAAATTAATTTTTCAGAAATTATTTTCGAGAATAAACATCATTGGAATAGTTTGAAATATTTGCTAAAGCTTCATTGCTATACAAAAAAAGACTGCAACGTTCTTTTCTATCGTAGTTGCAAATGGATGTGTATGGTCTCTTAGACCTGTAGATATTTTAAGCAACTCTACTGCTGAACTAATTTTAAGTAGTCTTCAAGAAAACCACGGAAAGAAATACACCTTTCTAAAAAGCAGTGTTTTTATAAACGATATTACAGTAATATATGTAATGACAATGTACATCTCTGTCGTTCTGTATAATATTATATTTCTTCATTGCATGGCACTAGCACTGTCGCAGAATTTGCAAATCTTATTATATTCGGTGCTACTGAAATTAAAACCGCAGAAACCTTAATAACCATGCGATTAAAAAGAAAATATTTTAACATAGCAAATTTGGTTATTGATATGGAAAGTGTAACCTATAAATTACTGACCACATTTTAACCTTAGATAACCAATGAAGTTACGCTGGTTTTTCGTCAAAGCTCCCAGATTGGTGAATTTCATATTCCCAAATGAGTGGATGTACGAAACATCCATATTTTGTACCAGAATTACCTATATTTTTCAACTTAGTAAAACGTGAAAAACCAGGTGATTTACATGTAGAAGTGGAAAAATATGATGACCAAACACCAACAAAGGCCGTTTACGATAATACCAATATGCACAAATAAATTTTGTATATCGTTTTGTTTCAAATTAGTGACTACTGTTTCGAAAGTCCTGTAGGTGCAGCAACATCAATAATATTTTCTGTCTGTATTTACCCTTGATAAATTTCAAAAAGAGTATCTCTAATTACGTTGTTTATGTAATTACTTGGATAAAAATTAATATTCCAGATAAAGATTATACCCGAGAGAATAGATCATTTACTATTAATTTGACTAAAAAGGACTAATTTGCTTTTTTTGTAATAAAAGCTTGCTAATACTCTATTGATATACAAATAGTTCCACCCAGAAACAAAAGCTACATTATTACTTTTCATCACAGTTTGAAATGGATGTGTACGATGCTCTTAAACCTCTATATAGTTTAAGTAAATCTACTGGACTAATCTCATGTAGTCTGCAAAGAAACAATAAAAGAAAATATACCTTTCTAAAAAGAGACGTTATTATAAACGATATTACGGGAATATTTATAATGACAATGTATTGCCTTTCTTTATATCGGTATGTTTCTTTATTGGATGAAACTAACACTATTGGAGAATTTGGAAAGCTTTTTGTATACTGTGCTACTGGCATTAACTCCGCAGGCACATTGATAACCACGCGATTGAAAAGAAAATGTTTGATGACTTGTATTAATAACCTATCAGATTTGGATGTTGATTTGAAGAATGTAACCAATAATAATATTTGTTATTTAACAACAAAAAAGAGGTTACTTCATCGAATTATTTTCTGTTACAGTTTGATATTGCTAATACTTCTTTTGGACATTCTGGGAATTCTATCATCTCTAGAATCATCACTATGGTACCTTTTTCCATTAATGTTTTATTACATCTCTATAGTATTATCAGTTAATCGTTTTCTTTGGATGGATTTCCTTTTAATGGAAATTTGTAACAGACTATATTATGTTAATTACTTTTTAAATAATTGTATTACTGATTCTGAGATAAAATGCTTGGGTATTAATAAAATTAATAAAACTTGGAAGATATATGTGAGTTTGTGGAGCACTAGTAAACAAGTACATAGGTTATTTGAAAGTCAGTTACTTGGACAGTTGCTGATCAGTTTCGTAATTTGCCTGGAGACCATGTATGAAGTAACTGCTTATTATGATACCATTCAGGAAAGGAGGTTTTATGAATTAGGAGCAATATTTCTATGGCTATTTTTGGAAATGATGGAAGTGTTTGTTATGGTTCATTACTTTACTGTTTTACATGACGAGGTAATTTGCTACTTAACATGTAATTTAGAATGCACTTACGTAGAAAAATGAAAAGATTTCTTCTACGACTTTGGCAGCCTAGGTATCTCTTTCGACACATGTTCATTAGAAAATCGGCTTATTCTTATGTAATTTTTGTGGTTATGCAGATTTTCAACTAAACCTTGCACACTAAGACCGAGCAAGGTTTTACCTTTTTAATTTATAATTAAACAAGCTGACGTTGACGTCATGCTAGCATGATCAATTACGAATTCATAGATCATGGACAATTTAAATTAAGATGGGCGTGTCTTATGGACCCTGGAAACTCTTAATACGGTGGGGTCAATTTTAGTAAATACTGTGGAAAAACTAATGGGCATGGGGCACTGAGAGATTCGTAGTCTTATGTAAAATATAACATAGATTTAGGTTCTGCATTCAGATTCCCAGTCCCTTTTGCCAATTCTTCTATTAAGTAAAAAGCCGAATCTACTTTTTTTTCGCTTTGCGATTAATTTCTCTGCAAGTAGGCTGCAGATGAAAATGGGAGTTGTACAAGTAAAAGGGCACATTATGGACTTTTATCTTACTGTTCCTCCCAAATTTTTGCAATGCACCGTCTTTACACTAAAGCAATTTATGTCCGTAGACATGAAGATCATGTTTACTTCTTTCATAATAGCTTGCTGGGGAAAAATGAAACCTCATAAACTTAGTTACCCACTTAGTTACCACTTTATCCAAACTTTTTCCAAAGTTTCGAGAGATTTTTTGTTTCCAAAAGACACGGCCACCTTAAGTTTTTGTGTGCTTTAAAATCAGCTCTGACTTTGTTACGGAGAAAGCACCCTGTCTGAGGCTACTTGTCTAAATTCCATTGCAAATGTTAAAAAAATGAGTGTAAGTTTTGAAAATATTTACTTATTTATAAAGGGGGTAAATTTGACATCAAAATTGACTACAATTTGACATCGTTGTATACAGCACCTTTGACGTCAAAACTACATTTAAAAATTTGACGAGAAAATATTTAGAACACGTTTTAGAAATCGTGTCAATTCTGCGTGTAAAAATACGGACAAGTTGAAGGTCGTTGAAACACGGATCTTCAAGTACAAGTTTTTTATTCAACATATTTAGTACACCTCTGATTGCTCTCGTCTATGTAACCACTTTATTGACCAAATTTACCTTCTCTTTTTTATTTGTATACTTGGATGTTTGAAGTGTCAGATTTCGTAGAAACATCTGTCGGTTTGTGATGACTATGAAAGAGACGGCCAGTTTAAAAGTGCCACTTGATCGGTTCGAACATGTTGAAAACAAACCTCCAAAATAAGATATTGTTTGAAGTAGTTTTGATTAATATTAACCTTATTTGGAGATTTAAAATGGACCAGTCAGACAAGGGTACGTAGAATTACAATTGAAATAATTGATGTGCTGAAAACCAAACTTAAAATTACCGCAATGCAATTTTTTCAAAACAATTACATAAAAGAAAAAAGTTTACAATTTACACATGTAGAAAAACAACTATAAATTCTGCAGAACTCTGTGGCAATCTTGATTTCCCGATACATGTTACAATGAACTAACATAATTGATAAAGAACAGCTGTTCATAACTGTTCGTGCAAAAATAATGCACGTGTTTCGCAATAGCTGTCAAAATACTCATTTGTATGACGAAATTAATTTTCAGCCCAATCGAGCGCCTCAAAAAAAATTTTGTCCATCATATTAGATCCGTCATTTTAAATTTTTGAATTTTGACGTTACACTTGTAATTAACGAATTCAGAAATATGATGAAATTTATTTTCAGACTAATCGAGCGACTCAACAAAAATCGTGTCGGTCATATTGGATCCGCCATTTTGGATTTTTAGATTTCGACTTCAAAATCGTAATCAACGACGTCGAAAATCACAATATGTAAATTCTCGTAGATGTTGAACGACGTTTTTATATTTTCACTAGGTTTCGGAATTTCAGACCACTGTGCGACGGCCAGGTATTAAGATCTATGTTCTTCAGTCTTGTTTGTTGATGTATGCTGGAGGTATATTTGAGTAATAGAGAGAGCGGTACTAGTTTAAAATCTGTTGCTTAATTTAAATTATTTAATTATTTGTATTATGCTATGTGCTCGAAATATTTACTTTAATCACTTATTCATTTCTAATTCTCGCTAGGTTAATATGAAATTTATTCACTCAATTTAGACGAATAGTATGTGTTTTTCTTTTCTGGTGATTATAATATCTATCATTTTCTACGTAGTACCAATTATGTTTGTACCGTATTACTAAATTCAATTCTTTGGTTTGTTAATTATTCATTTAAATTTAATATTGGTATGTTCTGTTGATTTCAAGTTCTAAATGGACACTTCTGCATTTCATATCTTTAAACTCGTATTCTTTTGCTGAAATGATCATCGGAGGTTTCTTGCTGGTTCTTCCTCCGAACTGATTTTTGAACCAGTATTTAAAAATTTCTATTTTTGTTTTCGCATTAACATTAGCTACGTAGTATACAAAATCCTATTTAAATCGCAATCTTAGTTTTGTTCGATTTCTTGCCTTCCCCACTGTTGTTAGTAGCCAATGTATCCAGATTTTAGGGAATTACAGAAGCACAATGTAGAGTAGGTAAGTCTGATCACAGTTGGTCACATTGATTTTCGAAATTGGTATATTCTGTCAATTTGGGAGAAAATTTAAATATTTGTCAGAACCTGGCTTTGAGATACTGCAATATTCCACTAAAGAAATGAAATAGAACATATATGTTGATATGAACTTCGTTTACTCAAAATATCACTTTTATCACTTTTAAATTGGTACAAATTTCGTAAATCACCCCGTATACACGGTTGATAAATGCCACAACAAAGTATTATTTGATTGCGTTATTTATGTAATTAACATTTCAAATAAGAATTATTCCCTAGAGGAGGTCAGTTAGCATACTAATCTGACTAAAAATGGTTTGGGCCATCTTAGTTTTTTGTAATACTTGTTGAAGTTTCATTTCTATATAAACACAGTATGCCCATTTTATATTATAAATATTATAAAACCTTAAGCATTTAATAATAAACAAGGAAAGAAAGTAAACAAAATCAACAGGTTGTGTGAAAGTTAAACAGGAAATATAACTAAACAAATGTCAAACAGTTGATTTTTGTCAGTTTTTAAATTTACAGCAAACTACGGTTTAATAATAAGGGTTAAATTTTTTAAAGAAAAGCCGGCTCTGACTTGTAAGACGTGTTGCCTATTCCCAAACATTCAGAGGAGGATCCGTAAAATGGGCATATTGTACAGGGACATCAACATTGTTGGAAAACCAAGCGACCACTAATTTAAAAGTGGTGCGAAACTTTACTTTTCAACGTTGGCTACACTACGGTGCAACTCCCTCACGAGTACATTTCTAACCTAAAATTACATCGGCGTGCGTACGTTACGTGATTTCTTGGTCTCTTTGTTTTGCATTTTTTACAGTTTATTTTGTTCTATTCAAAAATCAATCCTTTTCAAGACCAAGTCTGTTTTTTGTGAGTTAATCGAGGTAAATTAAATTTAACGCGTTTAAAGTGTGATAATAAATTTTAAAACTGCATAATTATTTCATTTTGGAAGGTTTTGCGATGCCTTTTACTTAATGGCTCACTATCGAAGTGGAACACAGATTGCAGATGGTTCATGGACTTATTCATTACAATCTTGTATGTAACAATTTGAACAAGCGTTTTCTGAAGTACAAGTACGTCGTAGACATGTCGTACTTAAGCGGTTTGAAGAAAAACATTGCATCTGCAAAGGCAAATCATCTGGTAGACCAACCGTATTAACTGATGAAGTTCTTGAGGACATGCAGATGCGAATCAATTGCTATTTATTTCCGAATAATTTACATGTCATTAAACAATTTAAACTATTTTAAACCATAATCTAACCAACAAAATTTTCCGCAGTACTTTCATATGGAAGTTGCCAAGTTGCATTTAAAAAAAGGTACGAATGCATCCCTATAAAGTATCTGTAATATAAGAACTGTTTCCGTATGATCATCAGTAACGAGTTCAATACTGTCAGTGGTTTATGCAACACTTGAACAATGATGACATATTAAATATTACATTTATGTCTGATGAAGCATGGTTTCATTTGTCGAGCTATGTGAACAACCAAAATTACAGAACCTGGGCCACAGAGAATCCCCACAATTATGAAGAAACAAGTTTGCATCCCTAGAAGGTTGGTGTATGAGTTGCGATGTCAAGACGTAGGATCTATGGTTCATTGTTTTTTAATGACACAATCAATGGAGAGAGATATCGAGATAATATTTTAACACCTTTCATTGAACAACTATTGGATGATGAAATCCAAGAGGGCTACTTCCAGCAAGATGGTGCATCAGCACATACGGCACGCACCACTATTCGTTATTTTTTTTTATTCGGGCATTTGAAGAATAATGTTTACAAGAACCGTCCACAAAATATTGACGAATTAAAAGAGGCCATACAAAATGAAATTAATAATATATCACCAGAAACCTTAGTTTCAGTTTTCAATAGTATCAAAAATAGAGTTCGATTATGTTTAGAGAAGCAGGGTGGCCATATCAAACCATCTATATGATTTGTACATAAATTGCAATAAAATGTAAAATAACTAAATGAAATTGTAAAATTTAGGATAAACGTAAGCCATTATTTTTAATTAAATTCCAGTAGCCTGCTACCTAATTAATTCTTCTTTTATAAATACATTATGGCAGCTGAACTAATTGCGATTTTTAGTTCTGTATTATCTAGCATACCTAGTTCTAAGTATTGTGTTACATTAATTCCAGAAAATAAAAATTACACTTCAATTATTAATTTTTAATTATTCCCAGAACGTGATTGTGTTAAGACAGCTGCCAAAGTGCCAGTTTTGATAAATGGTTTTCTAAAATATAAAATTAAACATTTAATGACTGTTAATGATTGGGTATACACTATACAGAAAAATTCATTAATAAATATTTAGTTTTAAGTTTAAATGAGTTTGAACTTCAAATATTGTTTAGATGACCAGGTATTGACGCGTTTACCCTACCTGCATAATTATCTTTTTATGAGAAATCCTTCCTAGTGGACAGTTAAATTTAATAAAATTAAAAAAATAAATAAAAAGCTCTTGTTGAACAGCTACATCAGCATTGTTTGGGCCTTATCTAATTCTTGTTTTAAAAATATCTTCAATATATTGTCATTTTTATTTTCCAACTTTATATACAATTATCTTTAAACATTTAAGTTTGTAAGTAGTTTCATCACATATCCAATACTACGCCACTGGAGAACTACATAATTTTTTTATTACAACAGAGCTGCCAACAGTGGAAGATGTGACTTCTGGAAATAGTTGATGTCTCTGTATAATTATAATCAGAGAAGAAAATGCTACAACGTTCTTTTTAACAGCAATTTGTAATGGATATGTATCAACATAAACAATAGAGTTTCAAATTAGTCACTACTGTTTTGAAAGCCCTGTAGATGTAGTAAAATCAATAATACGTGCTGTTTGTATTTACCATTGATAAATTTCAAACAAAATATTTCTGATTACGTTGTATATGTAATTACTTGGATAGACATTGATATTTCAGATAAAGATTATACCCGAGGGAAAAGATCATCTACTATTAATTTGACTAAAAAGGACCAATTTATTTCTTTTTGTAATAAAAGCTTGCTAATGCTCTATTGATATACAAATACTTCTACCCAGAAACGAAAGCTACATCATTACTCTTCATAACAGTTTAAAATGGATGTGTACGATGCTCTTAAACCTCTATACATCTTAAGTAAATCTACTGGACTAATCTCATGCAGTCTTCAAAGAAACCATGGAAGAAAATATACCGTACTAAAAAGAGACGTTATTATAAACGATGTTACGGGAATATTTGTACTGATAATCTATTGTCTTTCTTTATATCAGTATGTTCTTTTATTGGCCGAAACTAAGACTATTGGAGAATTTGGAAGGCTTTTTATATGCTGTGCTACTGGCATACACTCCGCAAGCATCTTGATAACCACGCGATTGAAAAAAAAGATGTTTGATGACTTGTGTTAATAACCTAGCAGATTTGGATGTTGATTTGAAGAATGTAACCAATAATAATATTTGTTATTTAACAACAAAAAAGAGGTTACTACATCGAATTATTTTCTGTTACAGTTTGATATTGCTAATGTTTGTTTTGGACACTCTGGGAACTTTATCATCTCCAAAATCATCTCTAGAATCATCACTATGGTACCTTTTTTCACTAATGTTTTATTACATATCTACAGTATTATCGGTTAATCGTTTTCTTTGGATGGGTTTTCTTGTTACAGAAATTTATAACAGACTATATAAAGTTAATTACTTTCTCAATAACTGTGTTACTGATTCTGAGATAAAATGCTTGGGTATTAATAAAATTAATAAAACTTGGAAGATATATGTGAGTTTGTGGAGCACTAGTAAACAAGTAAATGGGTTATTTGAAAGTCAGTTACTTGGGCAGTTGTTGATCAGTTTCGTAACTTGCCTGGAGACCATGTACGATGTAACTACTTATGATGATTCCATTCTGGAATGGAATATTTATGATTTAGGAGGACTATTTCTATGGATGCTTTTGGAAATAATGGAAGTATTTGTTATGGTTCATTACTCTACTGCTTTACACGATCAGGTAATCTGCTACTTAATTGTAGTTAAGAATGTACTTACATAGAAAACTGAAAAGATTCTTTTTACGACTTTGATAGCCCGTAGTTTTTTAGACACTTGATCATTATAAAATTGGCTTATTTTTATGAAATTTCTGTGGTTATGCGAATTATATAATGAAAAAAGAGCCTTCAGCACTAAGACTGAGCAAGTTTTTACCTTTCTGATTTATAATTAAACAAGCGCACGTGTTAATTACAAGAACATGAGCGATCATGGGCGCCGTGAGGGGGTGCAAGGGGGTGCAAGGGGGTGCACGTGCAATCCCTGACTTTTAGACTAAATGTCAATCTAGAATACAAACTTAAGACTATATGAAAGAGGACATATCAGTAGTAAATAAAACGAAGAGTTGATGCTGAACGCAATATAATATAATATAAGTTAATATATTTTTAATACAAAGACTTTATTTTATTGTACAGGGTGTTCCGCGGCTTGACCGTCAAACTTATACCATATATTTCAGGGGTCACTACGATAAAAAAATATTATATGAACTATAGCCGAATTCCTTTTCGTTTTGCAGATATTGAAGGAAATTGTAAAAAAGTCGGTAATAAACAACAACCAGTAAATCGTAATGAATAAGTCTTGATAAATTGAGTTAACCTTGATGAATGGACATATTTGTGACAAATGACAGTTTATAGACTTGTTTACTGTCGTAGTTAATGGTGAATAGTTTTTGCGCTGTGTAATTGAAGCTATTATGCCGCATTTTACTAATGTAGAATATGTCGATATGGTTTTTGTCTATGGTATTTGCAACGAAAGTGGATGTGCTGCAGCAGCGGAGTACCTCAGGCGATATCCAGGTCGCATTTTTCCTCACCATACAACATTTTTTAACGTTTTTTTGTAGCTTGATAGAGACAGGATCTTTCCCACGTCATCGTGTAAAAAGAAATGAAAATGGGAATGAACAGCAAGCCGAAGTAGTTGTAAATGCAGTTGAACGAAGTCCTTCTAGTATTTGTAGAATATCTCAAACAACGGGAATTCCTCAAACCACCGTGTGAAGAATTCTGCACCACAATAGGCTTTATCCCTATCATTTACAAAAAGTCCAGCATTTACTTCTTGAAGACTTAGAAAATCGAGTACGGTATTGTCAGTGGCTACAAAATAACTTGGAGGTTATTCCATACTTACTTTTTACGGATCATCTTAGTTTTTTTTTGCTTGCTGAAGTTTTATTACTATATGTACATAATAACTAGAAAAGAAAATGCTACGTTTTTTTAACCGTAGTTGTAACGGACAAATGCTCAAAAGTATGCACTAAACCCGTCAAGATCAATGTTGATGTTAAATCCCGTAGCTCATGCTGAAGATGGGAGGTGGGGGTTCCAAACAAACTCACCTTAATCTAAAGAATATGGAAAAACTCGTAAGACCAAAAGCTCTTATTAAACCACTAGATGTTCAAAATAAAAGGGCACCAGGAAACAATGATGCTCGATGATGATGTTCGCCGACCTGTTCCCACATCAACGAACACCTTGTGTGTTCCTCACAGGAGAACACCCTGTACACAACTTACCTGGTAGATAGTTTACTGTGAACACTTTACTAACAGCACCAAATTCAGCAATAAAATTCATAAATCTGGTACAACTTATAAACACTATAAACTCTTTAATGGATATCAGTAAATTTTGACAAAAGGAATCGCTCTTATGCTCCCTTCTTACTTAATAGCCAAACATAGATTAGCAAATTATTTCGTTAAACATAAGTACACTCACAAATCCTTTAAAATTTTGTCAAGCACGCTTATGTGCTATTAAAGAAATATAAGTCACCAAAATAAAGCAAAATCAAAACTCAACTAAGTATTCATTTTTCCTTGGACTGGTAACCTGCTCAAGAGTTTACATTATGATTAATTTATCTTATTAAGTTAATAATAAAGCCTTTAAAACACAAATAAACACGTATAAACCTTACTATGAATTTATTATCAAACAAGCAAAGAAATAAAATAGCAATAAAATAAACAATGATGGAAATATTATAAAGTTACTCTTACAGGATTAAATGGACGTATGTAAATATAAAATAAATTATAGATTTCACACAAACTAAACAATAAAACGATAATGGATCTTAAAAAAATACAAATATCCAAAAGGAACTTGTGAATGTATGTTAGCATTAAAATTCCATCGATCGCTAAGTAAACACAAAAGATACAAACACTTTCAGATTTAAAAACTGTTATTAGTGATTTTGTAAAATTGCTAAAACCAAAAGAACGTCAAATTGCTTTCAACGTTTAATTTCGCTTAGGGTAACCCCAATAAAATAAAATAAAAGCCAAATCTCGGAACGTTCCACTCACAAAGCTAGAAACAAAACATCTAATTTTCAAATAATTAACGATTCTTTTCTAATGCAATTATAATTTAAACTACACCAGATTATGTACGTCCAATTATAATAAGTGACCAATAATACATCATTAGTGTTTCCCCTACGCACTACACTTCCACAGGCTGGAATTCGTTGCTACTCAAGGGCCAGACACCAAGCATGAAAAACGATGCCTTATAGGAACAGATACGACGGCCTCGATTGGCACACAGTAACTTGATTCACCGATCTCTGTTCGTTTCTTTATACAGTGGCTCACAGCTTATTTGATACAGTACCTGTTTTAAAGTTCAAGTGGCAATAATTTAAAAACTAAAAAGAATATCGAGAAAATTCGAATGCTATTTTGAAGAATATGATATATAGTTTAACCAAGGAATTTTATTGATTTCACCAAATTTCTATTTACCAACATAATAACTAAAACGTAAAAATACTGCTAAATTTCATGACACAGCTTATTTGATACAATTCAATTAAGACTTAAAAATCCTATAAACTATTTATTTTAATGCTCCTTTTAGTATTTAGTGTGATATTTCTGTGCCTCTACAAGAGTCTGGATTCTGGTTGGCATTGAATCGATAAGCTTTTGTGTAATATCTCGGGTGATTAACTGCCATTCCTCTAAAAGCGCCTTCTTCAAATCATCTTTGTTGGAGATTTTGTGTTTCCGAATGTTTGTGTCCAACAAAGCTCACAGATTCTCAATGACGTTCATGTCAGGTGACTGCGCCGGCGGTGACATCAAATGGGGGCAGTGCCATATGAGCCACGATTGCACAAGTCCCGACTTGTGCTTGGGGTCGTTGTCTTGATAAAACTGGAATTGTTCGCGTATACCCAGTTTCTCGGCACTTTGCAGCAAATTGTTTTTGAGTATGGGGAGGTACATACGTTTGTCCATTATCCTCTCAATAAATTCCAAATTCTTTACGCCGGCTGCGGACATACAGGCCCAAACCATCACACTACCGCCGCCATGCTTCACAGTAGCTTTGAGGTTCTCTTTGTTTAGTTCAGTATTTGGTTGTCGCCAGGCGTAGGACATGCCGTCGGATCCAAAAATGTTGAATTTGGACTCCCCAGAGAAAGGTACTACTGTGTTCCAAAAGTCACATTTCTTGCAGACATGTTCCTTAGCAAAGGCAAGTCGGCTCTGTTGATGTCTTTTGCTTAAGAATGGCTTCTTACGTGCTACTCGGCCATTAAAGTTGTGCGCGCGAAGCAGGCGGCGAACGGTTTTAGCACTGTAAGACTTTGCTATTTCATGCTGGATTTCAGTATCCATTTTGGGAGCCGATAACTTCGGATTTGCTTTGATCACTCGTCAGACGCGTTGAAAATTTTGTTTGGTGCACTTCTGCCCTTATCTTTCATCTGATTCTCGTGTATGAAGCGCTCGATGATATGCTGCACTGTAGAGACACTCAAATTGACCATTTGAGCAATTTTATGGATTGATTACCCAGTTTTATAATGGTATATGGGCAGTTCACGCTGTTCAATTGTTGTGCGACGACCCATTTTTATAAATTCCACTTCTGATACTGACGCTTGCTTTGATCAGACTAAAAATTGGCTGCAACTACTTGCGATCATAACTAAAAAAGGCAGAATACACAAAATACCGATAAAAGACGCGATAATCTGTCGGCTAGGCTCGCAAACGTGCCTGCATCAAATAAGCTGTGAGCTACATTTTTGCAGCGTAATTGCTAATTCCCCTCTTGAGGGACGAGGAAGTATATTTTTACAACAGTTTTCGCGCATTGTGTTTGTTAAGCATGTGTCTACAAACTTACATTCAAATTTTGTCAATATACTTATTAGCTTTAAAATTACTGATGTCTACATTGTAAAATAGGTACTGTATCAAATAAGCTGTGAGCCACTGTATATTTAAACCTTTATTCTTTCATTAAAGAGTCTATTTAGTCCCAAAAGATTTCTTTTAATTATTTAATTAATTAAAAAATGTTCACAGTGTCTACCACTTTACACCATAAAAAGAATGTTCTAATTTACTTGTAGGACGAACGGAATCTTAAATCACAAACTAGTCCAGCCAAGACAATAACCAACACAACAAAGAAAGAACTGCATCAGTTTTTCTCCACTATTTTTATTTCCTGACAGACGATATCAAATTTATCCGATGAATTCCATTCACCCGCACTAAACTATACAAAGTTTCTTAAAGCCCAATTCACACATAAATTGTCAAACATAAACAGCCTTTTCTTCGAAGGGGAAAAAGATACGATTTGTTTAGACTCCAAAACTTTTAAAGAAATCACGTACCTCAATAATTTGAACAAAGGAATGATGTGTTAAAAATAAATTAGTCTTACAGAACATCAAAAATAGCAAATTAACAGATTAAAATAACAAATTTATATCAAATAAATACATTTAAGGCGGAGTTCACAACAAAACCCGGATGAATTTACGAAATTTTAAAATAACGTTACATAGTTTAAAATGGACGTGTATCAACATAAACAATAGAGTTTCAAATTAGTCACTACTGTTTTGAAAGCCCTGTAGATTCAGTAAAATCGATATGTGCTGTTTGTATTTACTGTTAATAAATTTCACAACAAAGTATTTTGGATATTGTTGTTTATGTAAGTACTTAGATAGAAATTAATATTCCAGATAAAGATTACACCCCTGAGAAAACATCATCTACTATTAATTTGACTAAAGAGGGCCATTTTATTTTTTTTTTTAAATAAAAACTTGCTAATGCTTTATTGATATACAAATAATTCTACCCAGAAACAAAAACTACGTCATTACTCTTCATAACAGTTTGAAATGGATGTGTACGATGCTCTTAAACCTCTATATATCTTAAGTAAATCTACTGGACTAATCTCATGTAGTCTTCAAAGCAGACATGAAAAGAAATACACTTTTATAAAAAGAGACGTTATTATAAACGATGTTAGGGGAATATTTGTAATGACAGTTTATTGTCTTTCTTTGTATCATTATGTTTCTTCATTGGATAGAATCAAAACTATTGCAGACTTTGCAAAGCTTTTTCTGTTATGTGCTGCTGGCTTTAACTCCGCAGGCATCTTGATAACCACGCGGTTGCAAAGGAAATGTTTGATGACTTGTGTTAACAACCTAGCTGATTTGGATGTTGATATGAAGAATCTAACCAATAATAATATTTGTTATTTAACAACAAAAAAGAAGTTACTTCATCTAATCATATTCTTTTACAGTCTTATACTAATGATGCTCTTATTGGATTATCTGGGTTTTTCACTGTTTGAAGAATCACCACTGTGGTATTTTTTTATGACACTGTTTTATTACATCTCTATAATAATATCAGTTAATCGTTTTCTTTGGATGCATTTTCTTGTTATGGAGATTTGTAACAAAATATATAAAGTTAATTATTTTCTAAATGAATCTATTACCGATTGTGAGGTAACATGCTTCTGTACAGATAAACTTTCAAAGATTTGGAAGATATATATGCGCGTGTGGAACACTAGTAAACAAGTAAAAGGGTTATTTGAAAGCCAGTTACTTGGACAGTTGCTGATCAGTTTTGTAGTTTGTCTGCAGGCTATATTTTATGCAACTGCTAATTACCTTGTTATTGAGGGTACTTGTGAATTAGCATTTCAGTTTATATGGCTGGTTATAGAAATGATGCAAGTGTTTACTATGGTTCATTACTTTACTGTTTTTCATGACGAGGTAATTTGTTAGTGTCTTAGTGTATACATAACTTAGGAACCACAAGATCGAAATGTAATTAAGTAAACATAGACGTAAAGCGACCACATAAGAAAATGACTCATTTCACAAAATTGACAATTTTATTCTACACATGTGTGAAAAGTCTGTAACACTAGTTCTCAGTTATTTTTAGTAAGTTAAAAAATTTTAAATTTTATTTAGATATTTACAAATTAACGTTAGAATAGCGCCTTCACTTTATACATACGTATCAGCTGGTGCGCTGTCGTTCTGTTATGTCATTTTTGCTAATACTTTAATGGTGTTCCAGACATTTCGTTGAAATATGTAAAGTGTAAATATCTCAAGAACTGTTAAGATAAATGTATCAAGTATGGTTTGTTCAAAAGCGTTTTTTGCAAAAAATTATGGATATTGAAATTATTGAATTTATTCCATTAGTGCTTTCCACATGTACGTATGCAATTTCTTTAATATATTGTAAACATGTTAACTTTATGGCAGGCATTATCAGCAATGCTGCCTGCCTCTAATTATAATAATTTAATAAATAAAAATAAATATTTCTTTGCACAATCGGGCGTTTTTGCTAACTTACGAACCTGGGCGGTAAGTAATAAAAAAAGTTATTTCAAATTTTTATTAATGTTTACAAAACTTCAATTTTTTTTTAGTTTTGAAATTTTGTTTACATGATGAATCTTAGCGACAGTAATAATAAAAACAACCAGTGCGTTTTTTTAATTTTAAAAAATTGATCAATTTGCTTAAATTTTGCAATTTAACTTAGAAACTCGATTGTGCAAAAAAACGTTGCAAGCATTTCGGGCGTTAGTACAACCGCTTTCGGGTAATATTGAGTACTTCGGGCTACGCCCTCCGTCCCCAAACTTATCACCCTCAAATCGGTAAAACGTACGTACCGCCCTCGTTGCTTATATAACTATTAAGCACGATGGGGTCTAAAAGCGGGCATTGTGTACTTGTTTCTAGGACGTATACCGCACCGTTTCAGCTCACGGGCGTTAAAGTACTAGCAACGGGCGTTAAAATAAAGTAAACAGCCCGTTGCTATGTAAACATGTATTATTTTAGTTGTTTACGATCGTTACTATAGTTAATTATTACGTGAAGTTTTAAAATTAGGTTTAAAGAAATTGAAAGAAAAATTTTAGACATTTTTACCTAACATAATTATTAATTGGTTATCTAATGCAATAGTCGATACGCATCTCTAGCGTAAAATTTCTAAAACCCTCGGTGGTTGTGACCTTTGGCGTTGCCTCGGCTCACAAATTCCATGCTCGGGGTCTAAATACATATGTATTTTACGCCTTTAATACATAAATAACTATTTTATAATCCTAGCTACGCCTGCGCCTGTTTGTTGTACTCCTAATAATAAAACAATCTACTATTTTCCTAACATTTTTCGAACCCAGAAAAATTAAAAATTAGATATGTTTTAACTGTAACTACGTAACTACGTAACGTATTTGTGAAATAGTCGAAAACTCCGAGGTGGGACTGTTTCACATTAGTAGTTGTGAAACAGACTTATGTCAGATCTCTTGTGATACTACTGCAAATTAATAATTATTTATTGGAATTTAAACTGGATACTCTTATTTTACAAATGAAAATTGTTATTTCTTCGGTTTCTTTTATTTAAAATACGCTTAATCATATATTACCTTCATTTAAGGAATTTATGACAGTTTATATTTTTTGATCATTCTGTATAATAATATCATGTAGTTGAAGCTTTTGTTTGTTAATACCAGAAAAACTAAGAAGTTTAGTAAAACTTCGCAGCAAACATCTGAATAACGCCAAAACGGTCATGTTTAATCTCTCCTAGAACATATTGTTCTAATTGACAATGAATCAGAAGTAAAAAAACATTCACTTGTACAGGGTGTTCAATTTAAAACTACAATAGGCACTTCAGTTATGATTGTAACTGTGTACGTTTTAGTAAAAATGATACTCTATTATATAGACGAAACTTTATTTTACCTAAATGTCTACTCAGTAATGAAACAAATAACGACCTGAAATACAACTTTTAATAGCCTAAGATAGGATCTCCTTTTGTTCTTGTTTACAATGTCCAGCTGAAATGTCAATGCACGATCAAAAAACAAAAACGATCCTAAGTTCTAACAATACTAGCGGCAGTCGTAGTATACTTACGACCTGTTTGCAATACTGTAGCGCAATTAAGTACATCTTTTACGGAAAACATTACTGTGCATGAATAAGATATAGCAAGTTAGATATTTGAAGTACGTTTTTAACTTTAAGAATTTTTCAGAATTTGACTTTTCTATCATGGTCCATTACACTTTTCTTCAAAAATCAAGTTACAAGTTTAATGCTCGGTTGCACAAAAATTATTTGATCATTGATCAAGTTGATCAGTTGATTAGCAGGTCTGATTGGATAAGTCTGAATATTTCACTACTTCTGATTTTTTGTTACTTTTAACTTTTAAGGTGATCAGCCCAATAAGTTTTCGGCTTTGTATGTTAAACTTTTTCTCGCTTAAAAAAATGTTTGTATAGGGTGTTCAAAAACTTTTCTTGTTCTAAATATTTCTGTGTTGCTTTATGTGTTGCTCAGTTTTTACAAATAGTTGGCTTGCACGCAGGCAGCCAATGCCCTTATGGGGACTCTGCTGATTTGTACAACATAGTATATTTCAAGTAGGTCCATCTAAAACGATCTTGCCGTTACAAACCGTTAGTTGTCAAAAATCTGTTTGAACGACATTGATGGCTTGTTTTACATCTTGTTCAGCCTGCGAGTAGTATGATCACCAGTTTCTTTGAAACTATCAATAGTTTGGGAAATTGGTGTATTCTAAACATCAAGTTTTTGAGCTACCCTTAGACATTTCCATCAATTAGAATTAGATAGGTGTAGTTTGTTGTTAAAATGGGTGACTGTATTTACGAACAGCGTGAAGATTTTTTTTAACAGTTTCTTGAAAGCGGCTGAGTTTTCGCGGGTCATATTGGCCTTGCCTTTGATGTTAGTCTGAGAGACGGTGTAAATGGCCATGTTGGAACCTGGAAGATGATATTGCTCATATTGTTCTGGTCTGTGGAGCTATCCTGCAGAGGCTGTAGCCCAGCTTCTCTCTGTTCTTCTTTCTCGTCCTGTACTTTGGTTGAAGGGATATACGATGGTGTCGAGCACTTGATTGAAAAGGAAAAGATGTTAATGGGATTGGTTTGTGAGTCGTGGTCGAGATGGTTAGCAGTAAAATAGGCAAGTCTCTTTGAGGATGTCTTCCAAATAGGAGAAGACGTTAACGGCGTTGTTCGGGAAGATTGCTGGAGGAAAGTTTTTGTTTGAGTTCGATGGTTGGAAAAGGAGAAATGTTTGAATACTAGCCAGGTTGCATACTTCTACCGAGGGGTACAAGCGAGCCAGGCAGTGAATCCTCCATGCAGATTTTCCTTTGCCCCTGTCAGAGACGTCGGATGGCATATGAAACTGCGGTGGTGAACACGGGGAATCTATTGTCAATGATAGAACGTACAAAAGTTGTATACCTGTGTAGGAGGATGTGGAAACGACAGACTGGAATGCCACCATTGAGCCTAGGAAGCAAGGTGCGGCGTTGTTAGACTAAGTGCAAGCAGTGCCTTAGCCCGACACTCCAGTTCAACGTGGAGATGGAAATGATCCCTAGATAGGTAATGGTGAGGTGGAGCTCGGGGCTAAAATCTCAGAGTTCCAGAGAGACGTCTTTAGGGTCAAATTTCTCTGCTGTTATAGAGAAATAGTGTGACGTGTGTATTTTGAGGATTGGTTTATTCTCTACGTACAGGTTTCCACAGGGTGGTAGATAGGTAACAGGATCCGTTTGATGTCTAAGAAAACGGTTGCAGGGCAACGTTTGGTGTTGGTGGTTACTGTGGCTGGCGTATTTAAGGAGAAGGCTGGATCGGTGGAGCGAAAACCGAACCGATGGCGTTATACAATGTTGTAGTCTTTGAGAAACTTCGTGAGTTGGTTGATTTCCTTGAACACCCTGCCCAGGGCATTAAGGAGGACGATAGGGCGATAAGAAAATAACAAAATTGGGTCTTTTTCAAGCTTTGAAAACATGATGACCGTCGCTTTTTTCGAGGCTCGTGAGACAGGTGCAACAAAGCCAGTAATTAAAGATCCGGGTGAGGAGTTTGGTATCGAGGGCAGATAAGTGACCAATAACTTCCTGGTGAAGGTGTTGTTGCCTAGATCGGAATTCTTGTCGGAGGCAATTGTTTCTGCGGCTTCTTTCTTTTAGATGAGGCTAATAATTCTGGGAATGAAAGGAGAATTATTAAGAGGTCGGCGGAGACGTTAGAGTTTTTTTTGAAGTTCTGCGATTTGGTGGTCGTTGTTGGAGAGGTGGGAACACGGAGTTTGTGCCGGTACTTGGCACCGTAGCGGTGATCCAGATTTCAACAAGCGGCCAACCACCGCTTTTACCATGAAATCGTGGGTCCGGACGAATTCTGTATATTTATATTCTACATTTTTTTCAAACGAGTTAGCGAATGTATCTCGAAAGTGGTGGATCTTGTATCTTGAAAACGTCGCGTAATTGACACCGTCTGCAAAAACCATTATCGGGTTTGACGTAATTTTTGGAACAAGATAAATGTGTTGAGGGTGTATGTCTAGAGTACACGAGGAGATTAAACTGGGTTTAGTAGTATCACAAATAGAAAAACGAAAGATTTAATTTTTACTAAAAGAAAAATTATAGACCAAAGTGATTGTAGTGCTAATTAATGTGAAATAATAAGAAATGTATTTGGGTCGCTTCTAATAATTGTAAGTGCGTAAAGACACTTACATTAATTGTGTAAAACTTGACCAGTTAGAAAAGAGTACTAATCACTTTTGTAATTTAATTATATTTTCGTTTAAGGAATATATTCTGTAAGATATTTACATTAATTTTAGTTTGTATTTTATAATACAAATATATTATCATAATGTACAGTTATATTTTTTTTCTTTTTTGTATAAAGTCTATAATGTAACACAAACGGTCAACATTTAAATAATGAGCAGTTCAACACACGATTTTTATACTGCTGTAAAACCTATACAGGTTTTTGGAAAATTGATGGGACTTTCAATGTGGACACTTCGTGGAGAAGCAGAGACATTACAAAGGGGATACGTAATAACTCGGGAAGATAAAATATTAGAAATTGTGATCCTATCACTGGTTACATTAGTATACATAGGACATTATAATTATTGTCCGGATAAATTCTGTAAAGTACAATTGGTCACTTTAGTATTACTAAAGTACGTAAATTATTTGGTTATAAGTGGTTTATTCATTTTAGCAAAGGTTTATAAACAACAAACGCTGTGTATTTTGAGAGAAATAGTTGAACTCGATATAAAGATAACGACATTTACAAACAGAAAAATTTGTTATTTAAAATCGAGAAAATACATTGTTTCTTATATGATTTTTTGGTTTGCTATTTTGGTCGTTGAATTGCCATTGACATTATTGTCAGCAGTTCCATCTGGATTTATCTTGGACAGGGACTTCCAATGTGGTGCAGGATCTACAACAAGTTTGATTTTAAGCATTTATCCAAATGCAATGTTATATATTGTTTTACACGAACTGGAAAATGGATTTTTTAGAATCAATCAACAATTAAGATTGCATTATGATAATCCGCAGAGAAATCTAAAAAAAATTAAAGACATTTATAATATTCTATTGGAAATATGTAAAAGCGTCGATAAAATATCTCAAACAATTTCACTGTGTAAAATTATTATTTGTTCATTATATATATTAATACAATTGTTTTTTATAAGTTCTGGTGATTTTAAAAATGTTTCGTTAAACATTTTAATGTACAGCAGTCTATGCTACTGGATATTTGTTAATGTACTAGATGTTTGCATCACTGTAAAATATTTTACTTCACTACAAGATGAGGTAAGAGTTCGAAAAACGTTATTTCTCAGACTAACCTTAAACTTGAACTATCAATTCGTTTATTTGAGAGTAATAGTCGTTGCTGTAAAGTAACGTCACGTTTAGATATCAGAAAGATAATATGAAATTTTAAGTATCTTTAGGAAATGTTACTTTGATGTCATTTTGTGGTCTTAGAGTAGTACATCTAGCTATGCAACTTTGCTACTATTACTACATCTTTTTAAACAATATTATTTTATGCTAAAATAATTTTTTTAATTTCATTTTATTTTTTGTTTTATATTGGCACGCTTGTAGCAATTTTCAATGAGACTTGACCACGGACATTTTCTATATATCATGATTAGTAATTCGTCCTTTCCCCAGAAGTGTCCTGATATATGTTGACAGTCATCATTAATCTCTACTTCTGGCATTTTAAAGGTGTACTTGCTTTGGTGGTTTATAAGATTTGCTAGAATTTTCAAAGATATCAAAACAGTGTGTATGTTTTATGACTAACTTCATGTTACACAAATAATGAAACACGACTTCAGTGATTGATTTCAGAATTTAATGAAAGTAAAAAAAATGCTCAATTTTGAAAGATACATACTTACTGTACGTACAAAATACAGAAATTATAAAAGGTATATAACATGTACGTCTTGACAGCGTAATAGTGAAATTTAGTAACTATTGTATTGAAGTGAGAGGAAACAAAATGGAATTCTCTGAAACTCGACAGAGCTTCAGATCTTTTGGTCAGTAAATTGTAACGTGCCAAAGCCGATAGACGACGCCATTGGGATTAATAAGTAATGGAAACGCTGACAGAGAAATTGGTGCTTCGATGATGAAGCAAAATTCTAGACTTTTTTGTAAATAGAAAGAAAATGTGAAAATCATTAAGCGCTACTGTTTGCTTTTTTTGGAGGATTCTTATAAACCCACGGTATATCAGAAAAAACATAATAGAACGTTACTTGCACATCTGGTTTTCACAGCGTCGCGTCACACAGTGGTCGGAAATCGAAAAAAAACTGGTCAAAAGTCTAAACTGTTATTTTATGTAGAAACGAATTGGCGTAACATTGTTTTCGAGGTCACTGATTAAAAATCTGAAGTCAACAGTTCAAAAACCAAAATGGCGGATCTAATATGACCGACCACAAGTCCAAGAGTTGATATGTGGGGGTATTTGTGGTCACTGGTTAAAAACCTATGGTAAAATTATAATTTTGGTTGAAATTTGTATTTTATCGAAACACTCCATTTATTACAGACTTATACGTTTAAATACAATAAATTTTGGACATCAATATGTAAGTTTTCGGGATTATACAGGCTGTTTTACAAAAAACGACGCACGCTGTAGTTTCGTTATTTTTTGTCCGACTTGTATGATTTAAAAACCTAAATAAAATTATTTTGAGAAACGATAATCAGGGTTTTTTTTTAAATGCAATGCCATATTTTTTCAACTGCTTCTTATGGAGTCTTTTTCTCTGAATCCAAGTGTGCGTTTGAATATGCACTCACATAAGAAGATTTTTAAGAAAAATATAAAAATTATGAGACGAAATAGTTTCTTAATTAAATGAAACAAACTTTCCTTTGTTAAATAATAATACAGAAATACAAATAATGGTAACACAATAACACAAATAACAAACCAAAAGAAGGATAGAAAACCTATAAATTTATTATTATTATTTATTAATAGTATTTTGTTTCGTATTTCATACTTTAGGTAACCTGATTTTCTTCTATTTTATTGGTTACATGTTTTAATTTTCTTTAGTTCTTTTATCATTTCTTTGTGTTATATTTACTTGTCTCTTTATTTTAAATAAGATTCAACAAAGAAAGGCTTATTTCATTTACTACAAACTCGCACGACAAAATTATTTTGTTGCAACCACAATAAATTTCCAACGTATTAAGTTTTGTATTAGTTTTGACTCATGTTGTAGTAAACGTGAAACACAACAAAGTAATTGATAAATGTGTCTTAATTTCATTTTCTTATATGACATTCCGTAACATGGCTAACCCGATTTTTTGAAATTTAATTATGTCAAATAAAGATACTATTTTCTGTCACAATTTTTATGGTTTTTTTAAGATCTTATGTGACTGCATATTCAAATGCATACTTAGATTCAGAGCAAAAGACTCTATAAAAAACAGTTGAAAACAATATGGCATTGCATTTTAAAAAAACCTAACTTTCGTTTCGTTGATACTATTAGTTTATTTAAAAACCGATGTTGTAGATTTCTCAAAATAATTTTATTTAGTAAAAAATCGTATAAATCTGACAAAAAAATAACGAAATTACAGCGTGCGTCGTTTTTTGTAAAACAGCCTATATATCAGTTGATTACTTAGCAAAGAGCAGATATCAGCAGCTAAGAATTTTTTAGCTGACTTCTGTGAAGTCTACTAAAGAAAATGTCTTCGATTTTACTTAACTCTAAATTACGAACTTATACGTGTGCTCACAAAGATGAAGAATTTCCGATAGTAGAATATTTAATAATGACTTCTTTCCGACATGCAAGTTGCAGAAATATTTTTTGGATATAAGCAACGTATTTATTTATTTCTGCACGTTGTTAATGGATAGATAAATTCCTTGTGACAATTTGATTGTGCCAGCTAGAATCCAATCTCTTAATACTTAATTTGCTCACTGTTCCTAAAATATGCATTGTTTGTTTTCAAATTATGGAGGCAGAGAACGTCATGGCTTTTTGCTATTTTAACAGTGTACTTGAAAATTACAATGATAATTTCTAGGAATTATGTAACTTTTACAGCGAACGTCTCTCTGATAGTTTTTCAATACATACACCTGTTATTTAAATGTAAATCATAAATCATAGTATTCTCAGTTTCCAGAATTTAAAAACAAATTAAACATTATTAGTTGCGTCCTAATCAGCATTACTGTTTTTTGCGCTATCATCAATAATAGGACAACGAGACGTTTACAAACAGAACCATGAATTATTTAAATTTAATGCAAAATAACCATATTTAAATAATTTTATTGAATTATTTAAATTTTGATTGCCAATTGCATTAACTTATCTTAATCTTTATAAGCATGAAGGTGTAATTAAACTAGTCCTTCTTTTGTTTCAGGCTAAGAAAACTGTTCAATTAATGGAGGAAGTGGAAAAAGCAGTTGGAAGAAAAAACTTAGCTTATAAGCAGGTATACAAAGTATTAGAAAAAATCTGTATTGCATTTTATAAAAATTTTCATTTAAGGTTGAGTTATTTTCGCTACAAGTGTATGTGGAAAACTTTAAGTTTACAGTGTTTGGGTATTTTCCACTAGACTGGACGTTGCTACATTCGGTATAAACTTGAAGCGTTATTTAAGCACAAGAAAAGAAAATTAATTCTAATTTGTTTTCAGATGGTAGCTGGAATTGCAACATATTTAATAATATTTCATCAATTCAGTAACATGGAGAAAGGACCTATCGATGGTAATTATAATTTAACACTGTAAATATTGAGAGATTTACTTTAACTAGATTAATAAAACACATTTTAAAGATATTAGTTTTGTTTTATTCTAAACCAAATTTGTTTTTCAAAACACATGTGCTACCTATTGCAGAAAAACTTACCGTAATATTTTTTAAGATATTTTATATTCAACATTAATTGCATGAAATTGACATTTAAAGATGTTCTACAGTTAAAGCCTGTGATAAATGACTTTTAAGACCTTCATTAGTAACGACTCATTGTATGTTAAGGCCAATGTTACGCCAATTATACGGATTTAAAAATTTATGAACTATCTTTGATCGTAAGACTAAAAAGAGAGTTTTGAACCGTCTTACCAACAGAATAAAAGTGATATTTGATAAAAACATATACAGAGTGTCTACTTAAGTTGGCGACATATGGAAAACTTTTTTATTTTTAATTTTAGGAAAAAAGGTTATTCTCCATAAAGAGTTCTGCGTGGTCTAAAACCTATCTTGAAGCAGTCAAAGCTCAAAATTCATCGGTCGGTCATATACGAGATTTGTCAATAAATATGAATTTGGTACAAGAGTAAAGTACTTTTATTTTAGATAATATCGAAAATTGTAATAATGAAAAGTCGTTCAGAATTAAAAAGCACGTTCAAATATGCAGTCATATCCGTTTACACTAAAGTATGAGTTTTTTACTTTTTCGAAACTTTGCTCTACAATAACAGGCATTTCTATACGTCTTACAAACTAATGTATGAAGAATAACATTTTCCTAGAACTAGAAATAAAAAAAATTTCCATATGTCGCCAACTTAAGTAGACACTTTGTATGTATAAAAATAAATACTGCTTTTATAATTTAGAACCAATATTACAATCGTCAATTCTTATTTATAGTAGGTATGTGTGCTACGCTACAAGTTCAAACAGAATTCTGTTATAATATTATTATGTATTATTACCTACAAACAGTTAAACACTTGATAGTTTTCTTGTCTATTTGTGTGTTATTTGATGTAAAAGGATGTTTTAGTCAATTATGTTTCTTTTTTTAAATTAAAAGATAAAATAATCAAATTGGTGAAATACTAGTTTAAATTAACAGTTGAAGGCATTATATGATAAACCGACAAACTGAGAAGTTAACTTTGTAAAGACTAGGCAAATATCTTTTAAATGGAACCCATAGTGGATTCGCGTTTGTTACACTTACGGAGTTAAGTTTCAAAGTTAGACATAACTAGTAATATTATTATGAATGGGTGATAGTTGCCTTCTGTATTCTAACATTATTCTTTATACATAACTAGATTTTTATCTTTATTTTATTTTCCGTATTGGTATTTATGTATTTTATTACTTTATTTTACTTGCATGGCGTTTTATTTATTGTCAGTGGTCCTCCTATACAGAAGAAAATCACTTTGAACATTCATTATCATAATCCTTTTTTATAAATAATTTTTTAATTAAATCATTGGAGTAAATAGTTTTCGAATTGCTTGAATTCCATTAATTAAACATTAATATTAAATTCGTTTACCAGTACCATGGTATACTCCGTTCAATACAATTACTTAATATTTTTTATCAGTTTTCTAGGTTATCTATCTTGTTTTTGGAAAAAAAACCCTAACATTTTCCAAAACTGGAATGCAACGCAGATTGACAAATTAAAAGAAGTCATCTTAATTGCTCTTGTCATTCAAAAAGATTCTAGATTTAACAGTGGTACCGATATCAAGATTGTGTTTCTAGTTATTTGGATGTAGGAAGAATACCATACAGTGTGTCCGAAAAGTATGGAATATCCTATATATCTCAGTAAATATGCATTTTATGGAAAAATGTTTCCTATAAAAGTTGTTTAGTGTTTAGTTTTACATTACAGGGCAATCAAATAACTATTTTTTAAAAAATGTTTCAATTTTGTTTAATGGGAAGGTATTCCTTCATTGTGCTAATTTGATAGAGAATGTTTTTCTCTTTTCAATGATGTAAAACTTTGATACACTTGCATAAGTAAATTTTGATTAAAACGCAAAAAATTGTTTGAAAGTTTGTTTCAATATTCATCTGTTATGAATTCAAAATTTTGTATAACTACACCCTACAGTTCATAGAAGGTGTTTAAAGTGTGCACCATTTACAGCTTGGCAATGATAAAGTCGTCTTTCAAATTCGTTTACTGCATTTTGAATCGTTTCTGGTGTGATAGCCCTGTAATGTAAAACTAAACACTAAACAACTTTTATAGGAAACATTTTTCCATAAAATGCATATTTACTAAGATATATAGGATATTCCATACTTTTCGGACACACTGTATATCTAGAAACATGTTAAAACTGGCTGAGGCTTCAAGTCGCGGTTTCCTTAGACTTCGTGGCTTGAAGTACTAATATAATACAGTAAAATTAGCTCCAAAGCTAGGAATAAAAAAAAACTAGTTTGAGTGTCCTAAATTGTTCGTCACTATTTGTTGCTCTAAATGTGGTAAAAAGTCTCCGCAGTCAGAGCGCCAGGTTTGGGAAAGAGGAGGGGCAAAAGGTGTTTGAAAATTGTTTTCTCAATCTTTTGCAAATATCTCGAAAACTATTCAGTTTAGAGTTTACCTTACTTTATAAACAATTGAAGAACATAAGATTTTCAACAAAAAAGGTCATATACATTTGTTTGCTACACTCAATAGTTCAGGAGATATAGAGCAATAAAATTTATTCTTTCGTCGCAAATTGTAAAAGAAAGTTGTCACTTGAACTCTCCTTGCACCGATGGATTTGCAGCAACCATTAACTACATATGGTAAGTAAAACATCTAAGTTTTGCGTTTATTTGATCCGTATATAGACAGGAAAAATTAGTAATTATTTTTCTTAGTTCCCCATCACCTTAAACTTTTTTAAATAGGGTTGTTTTTCCTTTTCTATATATTGAGGACACAGAATCGCAGCCTGTTAAGACATAAACACACAGCAAAACAAGTTTCGTGTCCCTTATTGTGAGTTTTATTTGACTGGTTGCCTTTGCCAGGCACAATCATCTTCAAACTGCAGTTGCGGGAGCAAGAATAATTTAACATGACCAATAGGTCAGTGTCATCACCTACTACTCTCACCTCCAATCCTTTTTGAGCTTCTGTGATTGCTGTTTAAACAGTCAGAGTATCTGCGTCCTCAGGGTCTTTAAGTACCTTACATCCTCTTTCTTTCAACTGAACTGTCGGGAGGGATATTAACTGTTCCTTATTTTTTGGGTTTGCAAGAAACTTGCTTTGCCCAAAGGGATTTAAATGTGGTCTTCTACTTTTACATCTGCATTACCAGCTGAGCGAGACCTTCGCAAATGTTCCACATTTTTAGTATTTAGTTGTTTTCTGTAGCCATCGAACACGGCAACAGCTTTTCCGTAATGGGAGGACATATAGTCACAGTATTGTTTGCAAATCAATCGTAATATCTATATCTCCTGAACTATTGAGCGTAGCAAAAAAATGCATGTGATTTTCTTGTGGAAAACTTTAAGAGTAAAGAGATATTTGCAAAAAACTGAGAATACACACTTTCCGGACCCCCTTCCTTCCTTCCCCTTTCCCAAACTCGACGGTTTGACTGCGGAAACTTTTTATCACATTTAGAGAAAAAGACAACGAAGAAATTGGGACACTGAAATCCTTTTTTTTGGATTCCCGGGTTTGGGTGTTTTTTGGTCTAATTTTACTGTACTAATAGTTGTTTATCAACAATCATGGGAACGGTACGTTGGAAGCATTCAGCACTATGTTCATAATGGGCAAATGATTGCATATTATAAAAAAAATAAAAATCTTAAACAAAAACGAAAGGGAGGTAACAGTTTGATACAGTTACCCCAGGATTAAACTTGTACAGAAAGAATCTAACTTTACCAATGCATGTATATTCATTCAGAGAATGATAATACACCCGCGGAAGGCCACTCCGACGCCAAACACTTAGAAAATATTTAAAAAACTTCGAAAATCGACAATCTTGACAGTTTACTAGCAAAACGACAGCCATGACACTATAATATGGCGGCTACGTTCGTGCTACTCTCCGACAGCGTACCAATCGACAGCACCACAACCCAATTTCTCTAAATCACCTGGAGAACATTGACCCGGCGCAAGCATGGGTCAATTCAATACAAAATGAACTTTTAACTACTACTAACCTAGAAACGCCTTCGCTACGCCCTCGTGCAAGATTGGGGTAAAATTAATTAAAAAAATTTACGTTTAGCTCGTGCTAACCTAATCACACTTAAATTTCCAACTTTGTGACTGTACAATACGTTAGGACGGTACTTTAGACACAGCCAAACAAGTGACAGATTGCAAATAGTAAATCCTAATTTTAAATTCGAAAGTTGACTTTAAATTTGATCATTGACGGGGTTTACTATTAATCAGATAATTTATTATAGTTTAGGTATTAATTAATTTACATTTTTTTAAATACCATTTACAACTCAACAACAAGCATACATAGAATAAACAGCAAGTGGAAATATTCTATCTTTGAGTGCATGACTAATTTTTGGGAAAAATATCCAGATTTTCCTTTCCAGTACAACATTTTCTACGATGTGCTGAATGTGTTGATAGAATCTATATTTTTCCAAGGTACTCTTACTGCACAAAGATATCGTAATGAAATTTCCCAACAGTTTATTGATCAATTGGATGATGAGGAATACAACAAGGATTTTTCCAACAGAACGGCGCTACGGCGCATACTGCATATGAGACACTTCGATATTTAAGATACTTTTTTGACGATCAATTAATAAGCAAGAATACTCAAATATCATACTCTCCACGTTCCTGCCTGTTTTAAATTTTTTGTATGGCCTTATTTGAAAAACTCTATTTTTAAAACACCTGTAAACAATTTGGAGGAACAATCTAATAACTGAAAAGTGTGTGGACCTGATTTCCTCGGATTTTTTTTCTCGATGTAAATGGCAACAGTGGCGGCCTGTTATAAGGAACCAAGAAGCCATGGCACCACCACAAAGACATTTTATTTTCCAATTTGAAAAAAATAATTTATACTCTTAAAATTTTCTCCTTTAAAGTCTGACCTTGGCCAGAGATAAAAAAATTAAAAATTACTATTTTATAAATATAAATATACTGAACAAGTAAACACCGCGCGTACAAAATAATAAAAATAAAAATTTGGTGCCAGTCAAAGTGTGGCCATAATGCGTTTAAGCAGCTATAGACTTCAGCTGGGGGCTGGCGGGTGAGGGAGGGTGTTCGGAGTTAGCCAGATGGTTGAGTCAAATTACAAGTGGCTCCTGCAGTTACCATCGATACACGGTGCGATATGTGGGTGCGTTGTATTACTTAATTACGCTACGCTCGTTTTGAAACTTGACCTGAAGTGTGAATATCTATAATAATAAAAATAAATATAAAATTAAAAGTAAATCAGTAAAATATTGTACACATTAATAACAATTGGAATACATTAAACATTTACAGTAATCACATTAAAGACATAGTACTTAAAGCATATCACAGTCGAGCTTTTTAAATGTTATTTCTAAACTGTTTAACATTGGGTGCATTTCGTGTTGCACCTGGCAACCTATTAAATATCTGAGCTCTTTTTGCAACAATTGATTCGCATGTAGTTTTGTTGCTAACATATGTTATTCGATAATCTGTAGCCGTTCTACTTCCGTACTGATTGATGTATTTCATTATTTTGCATAAAAACGTTATTAAAATATGTCGGTGCTTTTTTCTTAATAACCTTATAAATAAAAATTAGATTTTGAATAATTCTTCGTCGTACCAGTATGAAATTCAAAGTATTATAAGATCGAAATAAAAGAACTCGGAAGACCTCTGCCGGATTTAGATATTTCGAAAACACAGGGTGTCTTCACTTCGAAATTCAGTTCTAAAGGACAAATTAGAAAATGTAACAGAAATGTTTATTCCATAAAAAGATTTGCAATGTTTTACTTAAAAAATTTTAACCCCCCCCCCCCACACACACACACATTGAACCGCAAAGCCGTGGCTCTACCACCGCACAATACCACGAGCCGCCACTGAATGGCAAACACTTTCAACACTTGTAAAATTTGGGTAAAAAATTTAATAAAATACTACGTTACTTTTTGTTTCGAAGATGTTGGTTTATACAGCGTATAGTGATTATAGAAGTAAAACAACTCTTAAAAAAGCGGGAAACTAGCTCGTAAACAAACCAGCAGGTTGGAGGGTGGTTCGCGTTTCTATAATAAATGACACGACGGTCGAACGCCGAGCCAACGGCCGAGTGAGGTTAGATCAGTGCCGTACACGTGGAAGTAAACTAAACCTATACCTGAGTTACTTTTATTTGCTACAATTATATGAGTTGTAAAAGCATTTGTGTCGTGAAGGGATGTCGGACGAATAATGAAACATTCGATTTTTTAAATTTCCCAGCGTAAACAAAGGTAAAGAATAAAAGTTTTGTTACCTCCGATTAACTACGATAATGTTATAATAAAATTAGTATTTTAGATGTGTCTTTGAAAAACAAGATAAATAATATCAATGTAATTGTTGATAAAAAAAACAATAAATGTACATAATACATGTAAATCAGAATGATATCTAACAAAATAATTTTTTTATAAATTACTAAGTAATTTACAAACAACCAATTTATTTATTGATTTATTTAAGTGTAAGCATTAAAGATAGATCCTTGAGTACAAGAACAATAATGTATCTAAAATGTATTGTGATAAATTTGATTTCTTTAGATATTTGTGCATGATTTACATCCTCTTCTTTAATTTAATACAATGCCATTATAAATTTGGTAAAACAAAATTTAATAACAGAAAATGCAATGGCAGCCTTTCTAGTAATTCATAATGTCCAAAAATAAATCTACACACGACACTGAAACTAGCGTAGCGACATGTATTCGAAATATCGGTATTACCCACCAACTATTACTTCTTCGGTCGGCGTTTAAAAAGAACAAAGGATTTTTAGAGAGTTGATCTACTTCTATAATCACTATGCGCTGGTTTATACGTTAGATTAAGGTTAGGTTAGAATAACAAAAGACCACTTGCGCAATTCTCATTTTCTTGGCTGTGTTTAAAGTACCGACCGAAATGATGTAATGATGATAAGCTACTGTAATTGGAAATTTTAACGATTACAAGTGGTATTAAAAATACAAAAAGAAAACAGTCAAGCACCTGGGTTGATCGAGATAAAAGTACAATATTGCTAAAAGACGGTTAGTACAGTTAATCCAGCTTTAAAGAATGGGCAATTCTGCATTTTCTGCAGCGATTTTTTTAGTTTTTGCAGGAAAGTCGGCTATGACTATAAAACTGGGGATGCTGTCATTTGACCAGCATCTTGAAAATAAGGCTGCAATTAGTCTTTTTGTAAGAGCAGTTTTGTGAATAATATAATTATCTACAACTTTTATTATAATAGAAAAGTTATGAGCAGGAAAACACGAAAAACTAGGGGATAAAGAACTCTGAGACGAGATTCTCAATCCTACTATAAAGATGCTTCTTATTAGGTGTATACCTATGAAATGAGACTTTCAGCTATTAGACCACAGATGTCGCTAGGGGTATTTTAAAACTGTCCCAAATGTCTTATTTTTTTCGTCTGTCATCTGTCAACAATATTCAATTCATTGTTTGTGATGTTTCATACAACAACGCATTTTTTTCGCTCTTAAAAATGTCGAATTTCGTGCCTTCAAACTACGATTTGCGGACATCGTTGATTTTCTGTTATCAATTAAAGAAAAACGCTTCTCAAGCTTATCAAATGCTTATAGAAGCTTACGGTGGACATGCTCTAAGCAGAGCAGTGCTTCAGGTGGTTTGAAAAATTCCGAAGTGGTGATTTTAGCGTGGAGAACGAGGAACGTGGCCGGCCACCGAAAAAGTTTGAGGACACCGAATTGCAAGCATTGTTGAATGAAGATGATGGTCAAACGCAAGAAATGATGGCAGAGCAGTTGGGAGTGACCCAAAAAACCATTTGCAAACGTTTGAAAGACATGGGCATGATTTTAAAGGTCGGAAGATGGGTGCCGCATGAACTGACTGAAAGGCAGCAAGAGAACCGAAAAACCACTTGTGAAATGCTGCTCTCCCGGTTCAAAAGGAAGTCTTTTTTGCATCGAATCGTTACGGGTGATGAAAAATGGGTATATTTCTCCAATCCCAAGCGTAAACGATCGGCCACAAGCCAAAATCAACGGCCAAACCAAATCGCTTCGGCCGCAAGGCAATGCTGTGTGTTTTCTGGGATCAGCATGGTATGATTTGGTACGAGCTATTAAAACCAGGTGAAACAGTTGACGGTGCACGCTACCAACGACAATTGGCTGATTTGAACAGCGCTACACACCGAAAACGCCCAGAATATGCCGATCGACGTCACAGAGTAATTTTTCTTGATGACAATGCACCACCACATCGAACAAGAGCGACCCGGGAATTGGTGGAGACGTACGATTGGGAACCGCTGGTGCATGCGGCTTACTCACCAGACTTGGCGCCTTCCGATTATCATTTGTTTGTATCGATGGGCCACGCACTTTCCGAGCAGCGCTTCAATTCTCACGAAGAAGCCAAAAAATGGCTCGATGATTGGTTTGCGGCCAAAGACGGCCAATTTTTTTGGCGCGGCATTCACAAATTGCCTGAGAGATGGGTAAAATGTGTCGCTAGCGATGGCTATTATTTTGAAGATTAAATTTGTAACCATTTTTTGTTAATAAACGTTTAAAATTGAAAAAAAAAGTCTCATTTCATAGGTATACACCTGGTAGATGCTGTTAGCCTATTTACTTTTTTTTATTCGGCCAAGGCAAGTGGGTAAGTTTTATGAATCGTGTGATTTAGAATATGCAAGCTTCGAATCATTGCTTGCCTTCGAACCGAGCCTATTGCGTTTGACACATGCCTGCTTGCAGTATTTTCTTCTAAGAGGTTTTCATTAATTACCACCTAGATTTGGAGAACGAGTGGGTCAAAGTATCAAAAAACTCATTTTCTAGATCTCAAAAACCACCAGGCCAATTGTGATGGTTTTTGCATATATAATGCCCTAGCGCCCAATAGCGACCCGGTTCCGTCACTCCCCACTCCGGTAAAAAGGAGAAACACGGATCGAAAAATCGTGTGAATCTTAGAGCCCGAAATCAAGGAGTTTGAACGGGAGCATTGTTTTTGAGATGCCCTCACCTTTGTTTTGAGCTAACCAAAGTTGAGCTGGCGTCATGTAGAGACGATGGGTGTTTTTGTGAGATATCGAAACAACTACGATAACAATTAAAACAAAACTCCCATTTACAGTGGCGGCGATAGAAGGATCCCAAATTCAAACAAAAAAGAAATATAAATCTTTTGAGGAAGAGGAATTGCTGCACTAAAACAAAACACAGCCCCAGTGCAGGTCCAGCTCAGTGCAGAATTACAAAGTTCAGAACAATCCTCGAAAATGTTCAAATCTTCCATTAGTTTTCCCGAACATTTCAAAAAAATTGACATGCTTAATCGAAGCGGTTTGCACCAGTCGATAGCTCCGTCGTGTTGTTGCCTTCAATATGTATTGGGATTGCTACTCCGCAAAACGCAATCTTTATCTGATAAAGTCACAATGAAATATAGTTTAAATATTTTAATTAAGAGATCTAAGACAATGTCATTTTAAGGCAATTCCTAAATAAAACAAAGATAGTGATAGAAAATCAAAGTTAAACACTTGAAATACCTTGGTTATGACATTCCATACGATTATGATAAAGATATAAGTGAAAAATTGGCAAACTTTAGAAGTTAGATAATAGTATTAACAATTGAAGGGTATACGAGAGTAACGATCTAAGTCACAATTTTATGTTACTGTTATTTTATTTTTTTAGGATTTTGTGTAAAACTTTGAAACAATTTGCCGTTTCCCAAATTCAACCTAACAATTTTTATACTAAAGAACTTTAATTTGTCACGGGTTTAGACAGGAAAAAATCATATTCTGCTCTATTATTGAATACAATTATGGAAAAACACAAAGCAACCATCAGAATAGGAATATATGTTTGTAAAACATTGGATAATGTCAATTACAGCACCGCTAGCACTAGATTCACTTCTGGCTTTGACATATTGCTAGTGTATTAAGAGTTACGGACAACTATGCACTCTTAAGAAAGCTAAATTGAGATGTAATACAATTTGCGCTCAATGCAACAGAACAGCTTGCATCAATTCACTTGCATCTGATGTGTCTCATTTCAAAAAATGCACCTACCGAAGACATCGGCGAAGTCATTCTGAATTTAATTCAGATTATTCAGGTTCCAAACAATTCAAATGATAAGAATTCAAATTCTGATTCTTTGTAATCCAAGTAACTATGAATTTGTCTTTTCTAGATAGCATGATATTAGATACTTCCAAGTTCGTAAAATTTCCAGTTTGTCTTTTATACACGAAGAATTTATTGTGGCAAATTAAATCGAGATAGTACTCGAGTTATTAATTATTTTTCCATATATACTACAAAGCGAGCTAACTTCATTTATTATCAAATTTATGAAAATTTATTGTTATGGTTTTTTTTAAACTAATTACTTTAGAATTCCTTGTAAATCTTGATAGCACCATACAGCTACAGCATCTATTACTAATTTGGTTATATCATCTCTTAATTAGTCAATTATCTTCTTATTAGTGAAATCGTTAATGTATGATTTCCTTGTTTGAATAGCAATTCGTGCAGGTTTGCTATTTTTTCAATCTATTAACGTTGCATGTTTTCTGGACATTTTAGTATTCCCACTTGTGACAATGTCCAATTCTTATTTTTTTTTGAAAATATAATTCAAAGAATATTCCTTATTAAAATTTGTTAATTCTTATTATAATGCTGTCTATAGCAATTAATACGCCATTAAAATGCAAAACTTTACATCTTTTTCTTAATAATAGGCTCAACGCCCTGTCTAATTTTCCTTTCTTGTACTGTCATAAAATGAAAAATAAATCTATTCAGAGGGTCGTTGACTTAACACGCCAAAAATCGTCTTATCCAAGTCCGCCTCTGTTTCGTGCAAATTATAAAATCAAGAAATTTATTACTTTTTCTTGTGTTTATATAAACGCATACGAGGCTCTATTTAGGGTTAAATATCCAAAATAAAAAATGTTTATACAATCTTGTTATGGTGGTTTCGACCTTAAGATGGACCCTGTGGGTAGGGGTTTTGGAGAGACCGGCGCCTACGTCACTGACGTCACTTTTACCGTCGCCGTCCTACACTGACCACAATTTATAATATCTTAAATAGGCAAATGTCAGTTACTCTATAATCACCACAATTAAATAACTTATTGCAGGCTTGCTTCGAAATCATACACAACGTGACCGACTCCGTTAGAAGGTTTTTTCCTTAATATGCGCAATGAAAACTAAAGAAAAAAGCTTGTATAATATTTTCCATTTAAGTAGGGTGGTCTTCAGATCAGTTTTTTCTTCACCAAATATTTCTAAAAGGCCGTATACAACAATGAAAAAGTGATTGTTGTCCGTTTGAATAGTATTAGCCTACTAAAATTCATTTTAGTATTCTAAGAGTAATTTTTTCTAGAACCTAGATTCTTGTCTTGTTTGTCGATGATTTAAAGTTACCTAATGGTTAATTAAGATTGGTGCCAATAATTTCATTCCATCAATAAGTAAAAATGCATCTTTGTAAAATGTAAAGTTAATCGATACCATTGATTGCAACAGTTTCTTATTTACGTGATGGAATGAATCTCGTTTCTTTACGAGATCAGGTAAGAACGTTCTGTGACAACCTGTAACGGCATAGCAATTTATCTCCTACGCTTAAATAAACGTTACTTATTGGCAACATATTCAGATTTGTTTAAAATAACAATGTCGTAATGGATTATTTAGTGAAGTAGAATGTTGTTAACAAAATGACACTAACTTGTTTTGTAATAATGAGCTAATATAAAAGTTTGAGATAGATATTGAGAGAAGTTACTGCAGTTATTAAATGTAATCAAATATGCAGTGTTATTCAAAAAAAAAAGAGAACACTCACTAACTTTTTTATCTTGCGATTAACAAAACAACGGTTAAATAGTTTGTTGTCTATGAGCATGTGTGCTATTTGGTGACAATCGGAAATGAATACAACTTTGGTTTTTCAAATGGGACCCTGTATTTTTTATCGAATTTTTTGATTCTCCATGTTTTTCTCATTCTGCACATATAAAATTGCATAAGAATGTTTTGCTCTAAATCCCACAAAAAGTTTGTAAGTGTTCAAGATAGCTGTTGTCTACATGTAACTATCGTAAAATAACAGACAGCCTTTTAAAAAGCAAAAACGCTATGGCCATGGAAAACAAAACTTCAAATCTGACAGAATTATTGTTTATTTGTAAAATTGCAAATTTATAAATTTTATTTTTCAAACATCCCCACAAAAAAGAAATCCAACGGATTTAAGTCGGGTGAACGTGCTGGCCATTTTATGCGTCCCTTCGTACCCATCCAGTTATTATTATATATTTTAAAGACATGGTCAACTATACTTTCCATTTAAAAAATTCAATTTTGAGTTACAGCGCAGTTATGGAAAGGGCTAGATAAAAATGACTGCCAGCATTGAATTCTACGTTAAAAATGCTAAAATGATTTGTTCTAGCTTCGAAAATGAAGGAGTTACAGCAAATTGAAGGAAGCGGCCATTTTTCACTTTTCTTTCTGGGAAAAACAAAAGACGGCAGCTTATTTCTGGCAACGGTAATGGAATAATTATGAAAAAAGAGGTCACGAATACCTAAGCCATTTTCATTTATCTGCGCTAATAAGAAAGTTACCCCTTTAATCCCATCGAAATTGGACCACACTATACTGGTACTCGATCGTGTACAAAATATGAATTTTACCTAAGAGCTTGAGTTTTTCTTAAAGATAGATGCTTATTAAGAAATATGTGAAAACACGGATTTTTTGTGAAAACTTGTAGAAATTTTAGCATATCATATTAATACTTATACTAAAACGTAGAAAAATAACGTTACATCCTACGTTTTTGCTAATTCTTGGTCAAATACTAAGAAATTCTTTCTTATAACTTATCACTATAAGAAGGAAAAAAATTGCTAAATTGTCTTATTTTACGAATAATGATTTATAATCTCGTACTACCCCCACCTCCACTAGTGTTCCTCAAATGTAAGGTTATTTTTCATCTTTAATCATTAACAATTTGAAAAATGATAAAGACGGCAATTAGATTAAATTTTATTCATACTTCAGTATTTCGAGATTAAATATGTTGAAAATTCCATAAATAACATCGAACGGTAGGAGTAAAAGATTTCGCCCACAATTCTGCAGTACAACTTTTTATACCTTTAAAGTGACAAAAGCTACAAGGAACTATAATTTTTTATTGCTATTGTTATTATTATTACTACCATTTAGTTAACTCAACATTTATATTTTAAACGATGCACATTTTGTCTTCTTGCTATATCCTACAATAAGATATTGCTTAAGCACTCTAAATTTAACGATCTTTTTATTCACCGATGTGTTTTCTTGTTTTAGCTGATAAAGTAATAAAAACACCTTTCTGTGTAGCAAATAATAAAACGAGTAGAGTCAGAAACGATTTACAAGTGCAGCTACTAAAATAGTTATACAACACCGTTGAGTCATTTGTCCTTCTTCAGATCAGTCAATCGTACCGCAAATACACCTACGACTTGCCTCGGGTATATTTGATGTAAAAGGTTGCCACTTACGATTATAACTTGCAAGATCAAAATCTAGTCCAATATGTCATGTTTCATGAATAAATTACTTCCTAACATCATTACTCATTAGTATACATTTAACTAAGATTAGCATTATGCGATTACCTTTGTGTACTCACGTTTGATTTTACATTTGCTACTTACTTCTTTGTATAGGTTTTTTATGTATTCTACATTCTACGTAGTACATAAATGAACGTCAGTCTTAACAACAATGAGACTTTAGAAAAATTTTGATGCAGTTCTACATAAGTATAACATAACCAACATGGTTCTTTGTATAAGTAGATGTTTAACAGTACATCTAAATTAAAAGAGGCTAATTAGGGGCATAAGAAATTAAAGCGCATTACGTGTGTTGTGTGTGTGTATAACTGGGTAATCCTGAGAATTATAAATAATAGGAAAAACATTGAAATCAGGCATCCTTATAAAATCAGATGTTTGTGGTTGTTTAGTTCTGTGGAAAACAAAAAGCAAATTCTACGTATACATACCGTTGGCTTGTTCACATAAATGTAGTTAATTAATTAGAACTGTGGATTATAATAAAATTTTAAAAAGTTCTTCTTATCATTAACAAAAAGAAATTATGGTTTACAAATCAAACGCAAACAAGATTAATCGGATTATTAATACCAGAAGTAAAGACATTAAATTGCATTACTTACAGTGGTCGTAGTAACAAATATTTTTTAGCGGTATGGACGTAAGATTAGAAGATAAGTCACTATTGTATACAGGCGATTCAAATTAAGTTTTCGTCCGATTTAAAATTTATCCGGTTCTGACACGGAGAAAGTACCCGCTTGTCAAAGCTTGTGTAAATTCAACTTCAAATACTAAAACAGTAGTTGTAGGCTTAGCCTTTTCGAAATATTTATACTTATTTAAATGCGATTTCGGCATTTGAAGCAATTTTAAATGCTAACTAAACTAAACAGACAAAGATAAAAACGTTACCGTTTGAGTCGCAACACACGCAGAAAAATATGAAATGCACTGGTAAAAATTAAAACATTAAACATTAATTTATTGTAAATTTTTAGGTAAACTTTGACAAATGTCAATTTAAGTACATAAACAAAAAGAATCATATACATATACATTTAGTTTGCGGTTAAAAGTACATCTACTACTGCGATTTAGTAAATTTTATTCAAGAATTACTTACTAAGTCTTACATGCGTTTTTGTTTGGAGAAAAAGTAGTATCATTCATATTAAAAGTGTCTTTCTTCGACTTGCAATTCTTGCATCAAACATATGGCACTTTTAATCCTAATTATATAATTTACTATTTTGCCATAATTTTTTGTTTTTCTATAAAGATAACACGCAGATATGAACTTTCTTCAATAGAAGGCCTACTTCATTTTAGAACTACTGAAAAATTTTGTTTGAATGCTTTTCAGTGATATTTTTTTAAAGAAAGTAAGCAAAACACCCAACAGCCCCTATATGGCGACTAGAGTTCACTATTTAGTAAGATTGCAAACTTTCGTGTTAGAAGATATCCGGAAACGCAATTTAATATACCTAGACGGCGCGGCGTTTCTTTTAATATAACGATAGATTTTGTTGTATTTTGTGTTTTAAATATTGATTTTCGTAGTGTAAACAATTTTACTCGCCATATGAATCAAGTAATTTAGATTTATCGTCTTGCTCTTGCATTCGGACGAGAGTAAGGCCGGCCTAGGCAAGTCATCATCTGACCGCTTTTCATTAATTACCCAATAGGAGGAGAACAAGGGGGGTCAAAGTTGAAAATTTTGCACCTTTTGAAAGCCAAGAATCGGAATAACTCAAGAACGGGCGGGCCGAAGCATACAGTTTTACAACTACACGGTGCGTACGAAGCAAACGCGTGATTTCTGGCGGCGAAAATGGACAAAATCTGCTGAGGCTTTATGGGCAAACCTAGCGATCTGAGACCAAGTACATTGCGTTTTAGATTTTCCAAAGAGTATTTTGCCCTAAGCAGTTTTACATTTGGGCCCATAGGCGTCCGTAACGGTTGGTGGTGCTGGAGGTTTTTTGAAGATATTGAAACAGCATTTTTGTGCTTTATTATGTGCTTCCGATGCCATTAAAGCCGATTCTCTACTTGCTGCAGTTTGGTCACTAGAGGATGCAACAGGTGAAACCCAAACTAGCTCCTAACTCGGAAACCATAATAGTTATGGGCATCTGGTTCTTGCCGTGCGACGTGGATTTGCGAGTATTATCGGTCCGTGGAAAGGAATTCCCGGTTATAAACAAAAAAGCCCCAAGTCTTTCAGAAAGGCCGTTTGGGCTGTTTGCGAATTCTGCAATCCTTACCAAAACAGTCCTAATAGTCCGATCGACATACTATTCGAGATCTGTGCTTTTCTACCTACTCGGTAAAACCCGACTTGATTCGGTTAATTTTGTACTTTTTCGAAGGCGCGCCGAAATGCCCACTTAAAAAATGCGTAACTCGGTAAACTATAGGCTCATCAAGCTGTATTCTTTTCTAAATGAAGAGAATGGCCGAGGTAAATGCCAACAGCATGCTGTTTCCTTTGGGGTTGATTAGAAGAAAAAAGATGTAATTCGTCTTGCTTTGGACTTTTCTGGAGCAGTTATATAGGGTTTTCCAATAAGAGGTGTTATTTTGAATAGCCCGCTATTTCGGTAGATGTCACTTTTGAAGCTATCATTTTTTGACATTTGACAAGTAGAAACTACGCCATTAATAAATATGGAACGATACGCGCTTCAACAACGCATTGAAATTATTAAAATTCACTATAAAAATGGTGAAAATTTGGCAGAGACGGTTCGTAAAACTCGAACATTTTTGGGTCACCGTGAAGCACCTTGTCGGACCGCAATACAGAAATTGGTGAAAAAATTCGAGCTCTTGGGACAAGTTAGTGATGTGAAGAATAAAACCCGTGCACGTCGCTCAAGAACAGCCGAGAATATTGCTGTTGTAGCCGAAAGTGTTAAAGAAAACCCAGGTTTGTCCATTCCTCGTCGTTCTTTGGAATTAGCCATTCCACAAACGTCATTACACCGTATTTTGCATAAAGATTTGGGTCTTAAGGCTTATAAAGTCCAGTTAACACAAGAACTCAAGCCGGCCGATCATCAACAACGTCGTGTCTTTGCTGATTGGGTCGTTGAAATGCATGAAAATGATCCAGAATTCCATCGAAAAATCATCTTGAGTGATGAGGCCCATTTCCACCTCGGTGGCTTCGTCAACAAGCAAAATTGTCGGATCTGGGGCTCAGAAAATCCAAGAGTTATTGTTGAAAAGTCTCTCTATCCTCAACGTGTGACTGTTTGGTGCGGTTTATGGTCCGGCGGAGTCATTGGACCTTACTTTTTCGAAAATGAGGCTGGAGCAACAGTTACGGTGACTGGATTGCGCTATCGAGAGATGATTAACGATTTTTTATGGCCGGAATTGGATGGTATTGATCTGGACAACGTTTACTTTCAACAAGACGGCGCTACGTGCCACACAAGCAACGAAACCATTGATCTTTTACGGAAAAAGTTTCCGGACCGTGTTATCTCTCGAAGAGGTGATCACAATTGGCCACCGAGATCTTGTGATTTAACACCTTGCGACTTCTTTCTTTGGGGCCACGTGAAAGAGAAGGTCTACGCCAACAGCCCAGCGTCGATTCAAGACCTCAAAGATGGAATTCGTGAGGCTATCGAGGACATAGGGCAGCCACTTTGCGATTTGGTTATGGAAAATTTCATGAAAAGGATATTGTCCTGTAAGCGTGGTCGTGGTGGTCATTTGCCTGATGTTATTTTCCACTATTAACGGCATACCTTCCTCTTTATAATGAAATAAACATCCGATCATTTATATTAAAAAATGGCACTTTTCTTTGAATATCAAAATAACACCTCTTATTGGAAAACCCTTTATAAGGTCGTAGGAAAATGTAAATTTTACAGTTTAATGCATCGTGGAATAGGAAACAAAAAAGGTCCAATGCACTTTTTTCTTGCGACGTCATCTTCTAGGTTGTAAGCGCAAAAAAACTGAAAACACTGCAAATACGGTTCTGGCATGGACACTCTTTAAAGTAGAGAGGCTAACCTTCTGCTGTAAATGTAGTTTAGTGGCCTATACGTGATTCTGTTGGCAAATTTCAAATGCTTCTAAAACGACCCTTGAAACCGAGGTGAGGGAGGTGTCCTTCCCGTTTCATCCCTTCTAGAGCCGTTATTCTTGGCTAATTAATGCTGAGATTCAGCATGTAGTTTTCCCAGATATTTGTAAATTTTGCCTCCAAATTTGGTTAAAATGGCCAGAGAACTTAGGAGATAGGACATTTTGGAATTTTTTGTGAATTCGTTATTTTTGATTTTTCGTCATTCGTGCCGGAACGGTACGTCCTGTCGACTTGAACGTGATATAACTTAACTACATAAACATAAATAATAACGATAGGAATTTACATTGCGGTTTTTGGTCTTTACGTTGATAAGAGAACTGTGCAGTCTTGAAATAAATTCTGGGAATCTTCTTTCAATTTTAAACAATTTCTGTTGGGATGACTATAAAAAGGGGGCTTCCGGCAATATACATGGAATCCGCATTTTAATAATGTCATGGACTATTTTACTCTTCTAAATTCGGTTAAAAAGCCCTTATGATCTTGGAAGAGATGAAATTTAGAATTTTCTTGTGAATTCATTATTTTTGGTTTTTCGTTATTTGCGTGGGAATGGTACGTCCTATCCACTTGAAATTTTCATCATCATAAAGAGTAGTGTAGTGTGGTATGCCCTTTTCTTGAAAAAACTACTTTTAGTAACTGAAAAATTGCATTTGATAGGATAACGGAGTAGGGAGTAGGGGAGTTGGTGCCCAAAGGCGTACGGTCGGATGATCAGTAGGGGCGATGCGAGAAGATATCTCGTGCTCTCAAATATCTTATTATTATTGTAAGAGTTATACCAAGAGTTGTGGTAGGTATAGCAAGTGTGTAAGCTGGCGATGTGGTCCAACTGGCGATTTTTTTTTAATACTAGCAAATGTAAATCAATATTTGGCAGTTTCATTAGACATCTTAAGCGGTAATTTAATGTTTACTTATAACGAATAAATAAGGATCTTTTTATAAAATGTGCAGTTTGCTAAAATCTTAATTTCAAGTCTAAAGTGATTCAAGAACTCGGAAATTGAAGTCAATATCTGCAAGCCGCGGTAGTCTTTTGCAAAGTTATTTTTAATTTAAAGTTTGCATAAACGTTTCAAATCAAACCAAAAGCTTAATTTTAGAAAAACCTGAAAAACTTAATCAATTAAATCTTATTTAAAGTCAATAACAAATAAGAATATAGAATAGAAATATTTTTTGGATTGATCGAAATATAGAGAAATTAGATTGTTTTATGCAAATGAATATTCATCACAATTATGTTGCCTGTATTATTTTTTTCTATTTTTATTAATCATCATCAATTTCAGAAATAGTCGATATTTTTGTTTTCGAATCTAAATGAAAAATTAATTGCCTTAAGGAGTTCAGAGCTTTCTTAAAAAGCTTTTTGAATGGAACAGTAGAATTTGAACCTGGCATTTTGAATATCAGAGGATCTGTGCAGACTGCTTTTTACAAGACGCTATCATCGCAGTTTGAAAGAGGTACGGCTCTATTTTCATTTGTTAAAACTAGAACTTAGAAACTCAAGTGCAAATTTAATTATTGCAACTATTAAGCTACTTATGAATGGAAGTTTAATCAGAATTGGTTGTTTTTTTTCGTTTATTTTCTAACAATTACAATTAATATAACAACTAGTAATAATAATGTTAGACATTCTAATCACAAAATTCATATTGACAACATAGAGACTATGAACTGCGACCCAAACCCAGAATACAAAGTAAAACTTCTTTTAACATATTGTTACGTTTTGACAAAAACGTGTATTTATTTTTACTTAATTTATTACAATTTATCTCCAGAATTTATTTACACTAAATTATGTACAGAAGAATTTATTTATCACTAATTAACATTTATTTCGTTCGTAACTACTAGCTGATTGATTGTAGAACTGCCTTCGGCTCGATCAACGCAGCCTTATATTCGTTTCCGCGTGGTTCTTGATGAGCCCAGAAAGTTCGCGTTCCTTCTGGAACATTCAACGGTGGAAGATTCTGGATAGTTCGAGATTTCCCCGGCACATTCGACCAGCTTGTTCGAGACTGTTCGGGACTTTTTCTAGAATATTCGAGGGGTGGCGCGTTATAATATTATCTTTCTAAGAACTAAAGGACAGGGTTTTACGCACTTTTTGTACCATAATTCATTTTTAAATTTCTATTCAAATTAACATTGTTTTGTTAACTTTTGGTTAATTTTTCTCTCTTCGCTCTTGGAATATCTAAATGGCATTTTTGCAATCTGTTCCTTTATGTACTCCTATAGATCTCTATTACATTAAAAAAGTCTATTTTTGTAATGGAATTTCTATTCATTAAAGTAAAGCCATGAATCTATTTAGAACATTGTCTTCTACATTCCAGGAAAATTTAAAACAAAGCTGAAAAGAGATAAAGTAGAAAAATTGGCATAACGCTAAAACCAACTAATAAATAATAAAAATAAAAAATAAACTAATAAACTAATAAAAATCAATAAACTTTCTACCTGCTTCTGAAATGAGCCACAACGAATATTAAGACTGTATGCGGAAATTCAATAATTAAATAGAAAACCAGAGCAGGGTTAGACAAGCATTCTAAAGCGTTCTTTTCGTTTTACTTAAGACTGCATGGGTCTTATAAGATTACAAACTCAATTGTTCTTAAACCAAGCAATAGTTTTCATTTAAAATTATGAAACCTATTTATTGTGAGTACTTACTTTTTTTACAAAATCATGACGACACCATTTTTGACGCATTTTACACTTTTGTGCACAGTAAGCATATTAAATTGTAAATGATACTTTTCTAAAAGAAAAAGAACCATTCCCTATACATTTTGAATTTATTTAAACGTTGTACACTTGACGTATCGTTTTTTCATCCGAAAGATTATCAAAAGAAAAATGATAACTAGTATACAAATGTAAAAACCAAACAGTTAAGTAATAATGAACCAAAAAGTCTTTTTTATAATTTAAAGTTTAAATTAAACGCAAAACAACAACATTGTAAAAAGAAACTTTCAAAAGGAAAAATGTTTTTGTTTTGTTATTAAATTGGTTTTGCTTACATTTCCATGTTTGAATCCGCTAAATATAAAAACATAAGTAAAGTAATTCCCTCTTAATTAATTTCGCGCCCGGATACTGCATCGAAGAAGTTAAATATATGGTTTCTAACCTAACTAAACAGCAGTCAATAGTATCTATGCAAGGCCACCTACTCTTAGCATCATTAAATGCAGAAAATTGTATATTGTTGTTGTTTTGCGACTGAGATTTCAGGTCGCGGTTCCCTTGAACCTCGTGGCTTCAACTACTATGGTCATTTCACCGCCAACTAGAATTTAGCCGGATCCGAGGTTTTCCAACTCCTAGGTATTTTTAACGTGCAACTCATCGTAGTTACACGGAATCTATTGCTTCACATCGTTCCAAAAGGATGGCATCCAAGGTGGAAAATTTCAGAACCCTTTAGGAAATCAAATAAAAAAATCTACATAGTTATTCTTTTGATTTCGGAAGTTATTAAATCTGTGGTACACCAGTTCATACAAAAAGTATTATTTAACTAAACAGTTTATCAACTACTAGTTAAGATAATGCAGGTAATTGATAGTTTCACATGAAACTAGTTAAAAATGTCACATTTTTTGTATTTTTTAATTAGCTGACGTTGAACGAACAGCTGTAGATTGCCAAGAGTACCCAGTGAAACTGACTTTGAGCCAAAACGAGTTTCCAACAATGTATTGATCCACAATTTAAAATTAAAATATGTTTTGCTGATGAAGCTAGGTTTACAAAAAATGCAATATTACATTTCCACAACAAATACTAGTAGGCACAGAAACATTCGCATGTCATCAGTCAATCTTTAACAACAATTCTTATGCAATATTTGGACTGGTATAATTGGATATTGCTTAATTGATTCTTTTCGTATGTCCTCGGCATTGAACAAACAAGTTTACAGAAACTTCTTAGAGGAATTGCATTGAGCCGTTCATGCGTGATGAAGCTCCAGCTCGTCTCTATTTCATAGCTACGTAGTTTATGGATATTACTTATCATCAATATTGGATTGAAAGAAGATAACCAGTTCTTTTCAGTCTTCATGTTATACTTTCTTTACAGAGATTTTGACTTTTCTTAGGGCATGAGATTGTAATCGTTAAACAACAAGAAGAACATATCAACTGATTTCTGGTTACAAACAAACCTTTCTCTTGCTTTTGTGCATCTTTATCATCTGTAGAAAGAGACTATTTAGTATGCAAACCAACTCTGTGTTCCAGATAAGAAATAGGTACTTATTTACCTGCTTCCTTGTTTGTTTTGCAACACTCGAATTATTTCTTTATTATTTTTTATTTTTCCTCATATGTTTGGTTACAGTTACAAATGACAACATCTGACTTAAAAAGATTACTAATTTAATAAGTTAAATGAAGCAATCTAGGAAGAAAGAATTGTTATTAAGGAAAATGACACATGAAAAGAATTTAAATAACATTAAAGAAAATTCATACTTTTGTATTTTCTGCTTTTTACAAGATGATGTAATTCAGTTCTCTCAATTCTTGTTGCGAATACCGTTTGAAACAAGAATTCGAATTTAATAAAATTTAAATGCATGTTGGTACGGTATGTATTATAGAATTGTTTTGATAAAATTTATTCTTTTGTTTAATTACTTCTTCGAACAATATTTACGTATGTTTGTTTCAATACAAAACGGTTACTGTCAATCTTTCTCCATTTATCTACATCGTAATAAAATAATAATAATAATCACCCATCCATATAAGAAACAAACGTTTTTCCTATTTTGTCACCAATTATCTTTACTGGTTGCGAAATTTATTAATTCTGTAATACTGCGTATACTACTACCTACATAATAACTTCTTAGAAAAGGAACAACAAAACAATTTCTCTTAACGTATAAAAAATCTAAAAGATTTCCTAATTGTGTATACGTTGTTGTTTTGCTTTTGACCTGGATTTATTGTAATAAGCTATTCTAAGTACGTTTCTTAAAATGGCATTGAGTGAACACCTTAAATGGAAACAAATAACTTAATGTGATTAAAAAAAATCACATATTAATGGTAAATTATAATTCAGTTTTATTTTTAAACTTTAATCCTATTGTAGACTGTACCATTATTGCAAGTATAAAATGAGAGTATCGTTGGCGCCAAACCTATAGAACTTCTGAATTATTACCTATCAAAAAAATTATCTAATACATTCATTTATATTATATCTTTAGATAGAAAGTATTACGTTGTTGCTATAAAAAAGAGAAAATTAAGTTTTAGATTTTAGATTATTCACCTGATTTTCAACAAATTTCAACCATTATTTATTAGAAGTACCTAACACAGTAATTTTTTGCTATTAGATTTCCTTATTTTTCTATTTTCATCCCTTTCCAAATCTGAGCAAGAAAGTCTCTTACACTAAAACTAAAATTCCATCATTTTCACTGTTTCAGTTAACTTTTTGAAAATCTAACATATCGGTAAGTAATTGGTAATAATAGGTTTGTTTATTAGTTAGTTCGGAACAGTTTAAAACTATGAAATTGCATAAAACCCTTTGAAAAGGAGGTGTAAAATTTACACCATAAACATAACCTACAAATAGTGATGGTGCATACGTCCAGATTAAGGGATAATACTGCTTATAGAGAAGCATTTTCAGCAACTATAGGAAATACAACATATTTCTGACGTTTATTCAGTAATTCAACCTAAAAATCTGAATAGTTTGAAACAGTTCTGAACTACTTTGTGAAGTCGTAACTGTTCAATAACCATCATAAACTAATGTATACAAACCTAATGAATGATGCTAAGCAGAGGTAGTGAACTACTGCAATCAAACTGATTGTTTTCGTTTTGTTATTCCGAAGCCTAATCGTAAATCTTTGTAACAGGTTAGTTATTAGTACCTTGACATAGAAACTTGTTAATTTAAAGCACCTAACTCAATTTTTATGCGGTAAAAAAGGTTTTTCGAAGCTGACAGATGCAGAAAGGTTTTAAGAATAATTAAATTATTCTGTAAAATAAAATTATGTAATTAGGGTAGACCGGAACGGCTCTAATCAGTTCATCTTCGATACAAACAAAAAACAAGACAAATTTAATTGTTTAGTTTACCCTTTGAACCTGACTCATACTATTTAATTAGTCTATTCAACATACAGTTCGCAAATAAAAATAGTCCTTGTCGGTCCCGGAATGAATTGCCTCTGCCCTTTATCTTAATGTCTGTCGTTGTCTTTATCATCTAATTTGCTACTCTCATGTTACATTTTATAAACTAATTTAATCGTTTGTAAATTGCTGACCTACCATAATGATGACCTGATCTCATTTATTAAAGTCGTATCAATACTTTTTGAAAATACTTTTTAAATAGTCTACAGCAATATAAGGGTAAATCGTTAAAAGAGATCACAACACAAAAATCGTAATTTATTTTTTAACATATTTTTGACATATCATTGAAATGGAATTCGAATGGTCTAAGTCCCTTTTGATACCTGCAATAGTTATGTAGATACTGCTGTTTAAAGATTTGAGTGTGACGTCAGAGTGACAGACAGCCGTGTTGTGGCTATCTGCAGCATTATATCAGGTATCGATTTATTATACTCTTCGAGCAAATTACATGTTGGGAAAAAATACATACCAATCCCGTTATTTTACGATGATTCATTCAGTAGGGATTTAAAATTGTTACCATAAATAGATAAGGGTGAAATATTCATACTTGAAATACTTGTTTTTAAATACAAAGCATTTTTAAATTTAATAAAGTGTAAAAGTTAATTTCGTTCATTTAGAATTATATTGTACTTTTTTAAAACAAATCCAGTACCTGTTAGAGCTTACCAGTTCGAACCTGCTTGTGAGAGTTTTGAGGAAGTACTGACAGTGATTCTAAATACATCAAGAGGTCTTACTTGGTGTAAATGCGGAAACTGTAAAGAGATGTTGACTGATGAGAAAGCGTGTGTTGTAGTGAAAAACAATGCGTGGAAAAAGTTAAAACTGACAATTAGTCACCAGAAAGAATGCTGTAACATCGCGTGAAGTTGCTGATAGTTAGTAGAAGCAGTGATGGATTTAGGCTTAGGCCCGCGAGGCCCGGGCCTAGGGCGGCAAGATTTGAGACGCCGCAAAATTTGAGAGACGACAAAATTTGAGGGGCGATAAAAATTCGAAATTCATGGCGTTTCCCGGCGACTAATTTTAGAGATGTCTCAAAAATATTATTTTTTCCACCGAAGAATTATACCTTAAGGTGGTTAAGCATCTAATTATGGCAATAAAAAAAAATATTAATTGAGAAATTAAAAATTTCGAAAATTATAAAAATATAAAAGAATTGAATAGATTTCTCTCAGCTCTTTGTCTTTTGCCACAGCAATTGTTTTTTTATATTTTGTTATTATATTATATTATTTATGCCAATAAAGCTTTAGATAGCAGCCTCCCTCAACCTCTTAAGATGCCAAAATTGAAAATACGAATTGTCACACGAAAAATGCTGCTGCAGGCAAATACAAAATTATTCGAATACAAGGACCAAAGTATCGCAAGAAATCAAAGACTTATCAATTTTATTCCAGTGATAATGGACATAAAATTATCAAAACTTGCAAGAATTGCTGGCAACTAATATATATATAATATAATAAATATAAGAGTTCTGTGCTTTATCAAGGGTAATTGTTGTTTTATCAGATTCATTTGTTCAATTCGCAATGGCTTAATTTGGATTCGATTCTTTGGTATGTGTTTATTTACTGTTAAAGATGTTAACTTCTGACCACCTGTAGAAGAAAATTAAGCTGAGGAGAAATCTTCTCTTTGCAGATTTGCAATAAGCACTCATATAAAAAGATGTTTACCTGAGACTATTTACATTTACGGAACACACTGTATATTTTATACAGTGTGTCCAAAATAAGGAGGGCCACTACAGGAATCTCGGAAACCATAAGAGATAGGTAAACGGTTAAATAGAGAAAACGTAGCGCAATTAAGCGCCTAGTACGATGCCATCTCATCTATTTAAAAATTTGGACTTGAAGATGCTATTTAAGTAACGAAACGTCGTACCAAAAAAATACCATCTTCTTCTCAATAAAGTGTTATCAGAAAGTGTTTGTCGTTTTTCATTATTATGTTAAAAATAAACTCAGAAGAGAATGAAAACAAAATTACAATTTTCGGTTTTTTTTCGAATATTTTAGGAATTGTTCGGAATATTTTTATTTTTTAAACAGCATCGTACTATAGGCGCTTAATTGCGCGACTTTTTTCCCGTTTAACCGTTTCTCTATCTCTTATGGTTTCCGAGATCCCTGTAGTGGCCTTCCTTATCTTGGACACATTGTACGCAATTTTTTTAAAAAGAAGGCGCCATATCAAAATAGGCCTAGAGTGCAATCAAACCTAAATCCACTTCTGAGTAGAAGCGAAAGATTAAACAAAGGATTTATTTGAAAACTACACATACATTACAGATGGTAATAATTTTTTACATTGGTAGGACTAGATCTCTGAATGATGATGAGACAAATATCAGAGTTGGAGTAATCTAGAGGATTAGAAGTCTAGACGCTTTGGAGCCAAATCAGTTTAAGGGCTAAGTAGAGTCCAAATTTAAAATTCTAATGTTTTGCCTGGCCAAGGAATATACGTAATTCAGTGTTATATTATATACGAATATAGAGGCCAAAATATATCACAAATTCTGGTGCCAGATTGGGTCAGTCTGAACCTGATTGATGCTCGAGGTTGTTTTCTACATTCTCAGTTCCTAATGGCAGTACCGGTAGGAAATCTAAATAACTACAGCAAACATCAGAGAAAGAAATTATCATACTGACGAGACATGTCCTAGAAGAACTAGAACCAAGGATTCTACCGAAATTACTGTGCTGTTGTCGACTGTGATATTAGTTTAGTTTAAAACTAGTGATAAAAAAAAAACAAGAACTTATAATTTGCTGTTCAAGTTTAATTCCAATTAAAAATCTGTTTTCTGAATTTATAGTTACTGTTGTTTACTATTGGTACACATATGCCCAAATTATTACTTTCACAAAGTTTTTGCCTTTAATAAATGAAATATTTAACAAGATGTAATTGCTGCTTCATCAAGCAAGAAAGGTAGTACGAGCTCTCTATTATTATTTTTAATTGTTATTATCGTAAATTATTATCACTTGTCTACAAATAGATTTAAGAATGTTACCAGAAATCTAACTTGACCTTATTTAGTCAAATAAACAAATTCAGCCAGGAAAACAATAATTTTTCTTGATGGTCAGACGACAGGCTTTATGCAGTAGCTGTGTGAAAAATAATTGAGATGTTTCACATTCCGTTCATAAACATCTGTATTGTTAAATATCATTAATCGCAGACTTTAAATCTGAATGTGGGATGACAAGGACAATAATTAAACAAAAACAAAACAAAGCTATTTTCACTGCAATTTTAATGTAAAGATTTTCATTTTTACAATTAAGGACATCTTCGAGGTTACGCTTAACAATTCATTAATGAGTTTTTTCTCTCATTATCATATTGTTGAAATCAATTATGTGTTTTGAAAACATATGGGCTGTTTGGTAAACAAAATTAAACATCTACGTTGACTTCCTGAATCTGCTAAGGAAAAAATAATTAAAAAGAAAATATTTTAATAGAAATGTAGGATGTTTACATTATTTTTATGAATAGTAACGCACATTTTTAATGATGTATGTGTACGGAAAAGAAACCCGCGGAAAAATTAGTCGAAACCATAACGGTCGTGCGGAAGTGCTTCTATTTCTGATACCTGGCGCCCGTCTTAAAGCTTAATACATTGCAGGTGTGCTTATGGGGCCATTGTGATATTTATAAAGTTTACTGCCTTTGCCTACTGCACTGCAGTTCAGTTATCAACGCATTTCATCAATCCCCACGATTTCAATTTTTATTCACCGTTTTAGAACATTTGATTTATTGAATGTGAGCGAAATTATAGTTAAAATTAGAACATTCTGGATTATTAATTGTTTCTGGAACGTTATTTAATCGGTATCATAAACAAAAATTGCATAATTTCTTCGTTAGCAAGATACTCATCTACGTTAACAATCTTCACTTCGATCGGATAAGTCTGATTAGGATATTTAAATGACAAGCTTCTTTGTGCTATGAAATATTTAACAATATTGAAAAAATCAAATCAGTTTAGAATGCAACCCACTATTCTTAGTTAGTGGAGACAACTTGCATTTTTTGTCAATAAGTACTACTTTAATGCCGGTAATATTGAAATAAAACATTAATTTTTGTAGAAAAAGATTTATTAATGTAATTTATTTTAAATTAAATAAAGTGAAATTTAGTTACAGATTGGAAAGTTCAAATAAGTATAGGAATTTTTGTTTTTGTTAGAATTTTATCGAGTTAGTCGTAAATCATCACTTTCGTTTTCGGTTTTGTTTTAAAACAAACCGAAAAAGGAAACATCTAACCTGTTTGTTCTTTACTTTAAATTAATAATTAAAGATTTAGTAACTTAAATTTTGTTACCATCTTATTCTGGTTTCTACATCTAACTGAAAAAGTGTCGTAATGATATATACGTGTCTTGCTGTTTCATATTTCAAAGGTAGTTTTGTTTCTATGTAGTCCTGGGGAAAAATGATCTCACAATGCAGAAAATATAGTACAGGATCGCTAAAAAGTATGGAGACACGCTACCCCAGCAAAAACGGTAAGAGATAGACAAATGAAATTTGGAGGGCTTAAAGTAGGTATTTTTGTCATGTTTTGTGATGGTAATTAAAAACAAATCTTCAATTGTTTTTTCGTACAGCAGCCATATTAGATTTTTTAAATGGAACACCCTGTATATGACCCCATATTTGGAAAGGGATTTTCAAGACAAGTTTAATGCTATACTTATCATGAAAGGTTTTGGAGATAATCGCTGTTCTTTTGTGAGGGGTTTCCCTATTAAAAAGTATGGAAACACGCTGTTTCTACAAAAACGATAAGAAATAGACAAATTTTAAATTTCTTTAAATGGATCACCCTGTATATGACCCCATATCTCGATAGGGATTTTAAAGGCAAATTTAATAATATAAGGGTTGCTATACTTATCTTGAAAGGTTTTGGAGATAATCGCTATTCTATTTCATCTCTTACCGTTTCTGCAGGGGTAGCGTGTTTCTATACTTTTTAGCGACCCTGTATGTAAAATTATTTAAAAGTTGACAGGAATACCCAGAAGAACTTTTATTAAGGAGAATGAGTTTTGTTAACTTAAAATAAAAAGACAAGCGGGTAATGCAAACTTCTTACCAAGAATAATTTACTTTTGAAATTAGTTACTATGAATCTTAAAACCATGCAGAAACTCTACAATAACACAGAAAAAGAAAAGAAAGTGCAAGAAAATTAATAACAAACCAATTCCATAAGCAACGTAAGAATGGAGGTATTTTTTATAACTTAAAGTTAAAATTAAGTTAAAATCGTATTTCATTTTAAAAACACTTGAAAGATGTTTTTGGTTATTTTAGATTGGTTTTGCTTACATTTCCAATTTTGAATTCGATAAAAGTAACAACGTAATATTCAAAATGATCCGTCTAAATTTAATTTTCCGGCCGGATACTGCAACGAAGAAATTACAGTGTGCAATCTTACTGAATAATTTCTATACAAAACCCACGTCTACTAAATGTTTAAATTCACCTGCTCTTAACATTACTATAATGTATATGCAAAAAACTGTACCTTAGGGTAGGCTCAAGTAGAGGAAGAAATCAATAACTGATTACATTATAATTACAATAAACTAAACATGCAAAAGTGAAAAAAGTTTTACAGCGATCAGTCTCTGGTAGAAGCTAAAGTAGAATTATGGGAAAAAACAGTAACGAAAAGAAAATACAAAAAGCTTTAACAGCTCTCTAGTTTACAAATTCTTCCTTTTTTTATATCCAGAGATTAAATATATATTTTTTAATTCTAGCATTCCGACTGATCATGAGTGCCATAGCGAGCAATTTCTACCTATCACGTCAAGTGTTTCAGATAAACAAGGTATATCCCGTCCACTGAATAATTAGTCTTTTTCGAATTTTAGTCACTTAACCCCACAACGAGAAATACACTAAGCGAAAACAATACAGTTTGTAAGACTTTTATGTTGGAAGTTCTGATACATGTGCGCGCCTTTTCAAGGTATTGGTCAATTCAGCGGAATAATTTTAAATCACGTTCCCGGTGGTTTCTACTAGATGTCAGAGCAAAAGTATAATCAGCGTATAGTGATTAAACAAGTAGAATAACCCCCACAAAAAACGGGAAATTAGCTTGACAACAAACAACCGATGTTAGATGATATTTTAGAATCTCTCTAATAGATGTCACGACGATTGAAAACTACACGTTGCCAATATTTATTGTAATTGCGTGTAAACACTGATATACCTGGCGTATATTATTCTAATTTAGTTTGGTTTTTCTAATACCTGAAACAGTGTCTTAAATCGGTCAACTTTTATTTTTCATGTAGAAATTGCAGCTGTAGGCAGGAATGCGCTACTGCTTTTTGCAATTGTTGGCAACTAGGTAGAAAAACTACTGGTAGCTACAGGTAGCTACTGGCTGGCTACTGACTATATATGACGACATCTGTCGGAAGCTGTATTATCATCTAACAAGCAATTCAAGGTTATCGGTCGGCGTTTGCCAAGATCAAAGAATTTTTGAAGAGTTGGTTTACTTGAATAACTATACGCTGCTGGTATAATTAGCAAAACCAGTTGATGTGAGACAAAAAAAAGGCGTTGTTGCTTTATATCAAATTTGACACGTTTATACGTTAGTTCATAAGTTTGAGATTATTACAATTTAAATTTTAGAAAAAAGTAATTATTAATGCCTTGTTGTTGCATGTTCTTTATTCTTTCCAAAGTTTTTATGGGCAAGCGTATATTTTTTATTTCCTCTTTATCTTCATCACTTTCACAATTATCTTTATAAATTGCTGTAAAACAGATTTCTTAGTGATTGCGCAGCCGTTTCTGAATAAATCGAATTAACCCAAATAACTCTGTCATGTAATTTGTATGGTCAGATCATAAACACGAATTAAGTTACCGAAAACGAATTATTTATTTTTTTTTTAAATTTAAGTTTTAATAATCTCAAACTTGTAAACCGACGTTTAAACTTGTTCAAATTTAGCAAAAAAAATTGTTATTGAGCTTAATTTACGATCGTCTTTTGTTTGGTGTTGGTACTTTGTATCACATCAACTGGCTTTGATAATTAGCAAAACCAGTTGATTGTGAGATCAATTTCTTTTAAATTAATTTTATTAATAGCTGTTGTTGTTGTTTTCTGGCTGAGGCTTCAGGTCGCGGTTTCCTTAGATCTAGCGGTTTCCTTAGATCTCGCGGTTTCTTTAGATTTCGCGGTTGCAACTACCAGGGCCGTTTCGCTTTCAACTAGAATTTATCGGAATCCGAAGTTTTCCACCCTGCTAGGTATTTTTAACATGCAACCGTAGTCACACAGGACCCACTACTTTGCATTCCTCCTGGAAGAAGGCATCCTTTTACAGATGTTTTTCCGCGTAAAAAATCTCAGAATCTCAGCCGGGAATCGAGCTCGCAACCGTCGTCAGATTTGTAACCATCAGAGACACCGAGGCTTCTCATATTTAGTTCTTGCATATTATACCGCTTCAGCAAAAAATATTTTAGATGAGGGATATTAGTACAAGAGCCACTGACAGAAAAAGAAGAAGAAGACCTAAATCCTAACTTTCTGGCGTTGTTACACATTGACGCAGAAAGGTATCTAGGTACTCTGGTGAAACTTTTAACGAGTTAGGTGTGGGCATGCGCTCGTAGTGGAAATTATGAAAAAGTCTAGTTTTTCCACAAATCCTAACTATCTGGCGTTTATAAATTTTCGTAAAGTGGCGAAATACAAGTATTTTGGTGAAAACGCCAGAACGCTAGACACGAAAAACCGTAAACAGAAAATATCACCTATATCGTACCTAATCCTAGCCACTTGAAATTTGCGTCATTTTATCAGTATTTTTATCCTAATTCTTAAAATCAAAACGCCAGAAAGACCAATGTGGTTTTTGTTTCTCTAATTAACATTTTATGCGAAAAAGTTCATTTTTTTCTCAATTTTTTTCCAGATTTTTAAAAAAACCGTAAAAGTAGGCTTAAAATGAATATTAAGACCTGGAAATTTGCTTGCGTATTATTGAAAGTTTATATAATACAAATTTCGAAACGCCGAAAAGGTACCCCCTCCCTATCGCCAAGGGTGCCCATTCATTTGCAAAATTTCATCCCCCAGATTGCCGTAAATCCGTATTGCCCTGCAGAACAATAGCGAAAAAAGATCTTGACCATTTTTATATAAAAGGCAGTCTTATCATGAATCATTGTCTTCAGATTTTAATAGACCCATTTTATACTGTAGGTGGTTTAACGAATACAACAACGATCTTTTGGACCTGACTTAATCTCTAAATGATGAGATTGTGGAGCTCAGAAGATTCACATATCTTTTGAGAAACTCTGCTGCATCCGTTAAAAATTGGAATATGTATTGCTATATCTCGGAAACGTTTGATTGGTCCCATATTTTTTAAAGGATCTGTGAATGCACGAGACATCGGAATAATTTTTTAAATGAGTTTTTTAACCAATTTTACGATGACGACTTGCAACGGGGCTTCTTCCAAAAGGAAGACGCCATGGTTCACACGACTCTCGAAACAATTAAGTACTTGCGGCCGTTCTGTGAGGATCGGCGTATTAGTCTGCGTTGTAATTCTGAATTCCCACCGAGGTCACCGGATTTAACTATCCTAGACTATTTTGTTTCTCCTTTCTTGAAAAGCAGGATTTTCAAACATTTGATACAAACATTGCTTGAATGGAAAGGCTGTATTGTTAAAGATTGTGTTCCTATTACACCAGTAACACTTCAAAATTCCAAAATACGTTCGAAAATATGAAGCAGAGATTTAGTTTGTGTTATAGTGGTCTATTGTTGTAATTTGCAATTATAAAATATCTTAAGTCACATAACCAGGTTTGCCTAAAAAGTGACAGCTTAATTTTACTTTAATTCCAATTCAAACAACTGACATTCCTTATCTAAAATATTTTTGGTCATTTGGTATGTGACCAAGCTTTTTTTCGCATGTTTATATAGGAACATGGTTGTGTATATGGGTTCTTTAATAAAAGACGTATCTGAATATCACAATATATCTAAACTAATTGGTACATTTGAATTACTTACATGCATTTGTATTTTTTAATATTTGAAACATTGAATTATTTATTTATGTATTTTTGGTCTTAGTTGAAATATCATAATGAGAATCATAAGTAATATGTAACTGTGTACAAGTATACAGGCAAACAACACTAATATGTACAACAGAGACTAAATATCAGAGATCTCATTATGCGAAAATGTTTTGTAAATAATTATTTTTAATGTTACAAATACAGTTACCATCATGAAAGTATCTTTCGTATAGATAGACCCTTGAGAGAAGTCTGGAATTTGAGGACTAACTTAGGCGACTTTATGGGACTTACTAGTTTTCTTTCAATATAACTATCCTGCCTCTGTGTTTTTAGATATTGACAAGAATAATAATATCAGTTAACGTTCATTAGTATTAAATTAGCTCTAACAATAAGCACTCCAGTGTAGTCAAATTGCATATAGAAATCAAATAAAAACGATAAGTTCGTAAAACAGCCTCTAGTAAATTACATATGCTTCCTCTACTTAACGATAATAATACTGTGTAATGTCTAAACATTTTGTATTATGCTTCAAGCTAGTTACGTTGATAAAGCATTGGGTTAAATATCGCTTCAGACGGAAATCACAAAAGAGTAACAATCATTTTTCTTTTTATGTGAAAACAAAATTAGTACAAAATAGTTTTAAGATTATATTTATAGCACATCTGTTACTGCTACTCAACTGCTGATTTATAATGTTAATACCATTAAGGGGGACAATAATTATTTTACGTCTAGTTTAAATAAATTAATAAGCACTGTATTAGTTCAATATTAGGAGAAGCTTTAAGAGAGCCTGGGAAAATTTAATCGCCTTTTTTTGTATATTTCGTTTTTCATCGTGACCAAATATAGAAAACTGAAATTAAAACAAACCACAAAATTAAATTGATAAATTAGAAATCACCTTAATAAAATATTGCAAAAGTTGATTAGAAAGCGTTTCGAGAACCATCCATCGTCCTAACACCTCTTCATGATCTTTAAATTTCCACTTATGCGGTTTCCATATGAGGAATGCGTTTCATCTGAATAGTTTCCTTATTGTCTTTTTAATATCGAGAAGGCGCCATCAGTTATTAATTTTGTAAAAAAAAGAAAGTTATTTTGGTTATGAATGGCTAATAAATGTTAGTGTAACGGTAAGGAGATATTTGAGCGTAGGCAATATTTTACAGTCGATATAATGTTGATATGTTTCATTCGTAAGAAAAGCGATTGAAGATAGATAGGACAACTGGTTTTGTTTGCTCTAATAAATATTGTGAATCGAGATTGGCGCCTGTGATAATTCGAAAAACAAACGACAAAAAACAAGAAATAGAAAGACTTTATTTTAAATTATAACAAATGAATTATTAAACATATCCTACATATGAAATTCATTTCGTTTCCTTCCTTAATCGAACTGAAATAGATGTTTGCATGGCCGAATAATATGTTAATAAATGATCACGCGTGTTATATACACACGCGTATAACGTTAAAAAGGTACACTCCTTATGCTAAAGAAAACATATGGTCATTTTATGTATTATTATATAAAAAGTATCTCTCTCGACCCACTCGTTATGTCCTAATCTGTGCGCGGAGTCCGGGTCGGGTTCGGTAAGTTGCTCCGTGTAGGTTTTCCATTGCCATTGCAATCCTAAGCAGGCGTATAGGCAGTTTCCAATTGAGGCACATTGTTGCTTAGATCAAAGAAGAAAAAAGGTGTAATTATTCATGGCTACAAGTGGGTTGTTCGAGAAGTCTTTTTGAAAGTAATAATGTAGTAACATATACGTATATAAAAAAGTGTGGCCATTCGAATTAGCTTTGTGCTATTGATGTTAGCAGTGAAAAATAACAGATACAGAAAACTCAACTTCGACAACTTATTAGAACTTGAGATGTTAGTCTGAGATATAAATTATTTCAAATTGACGTTCCTATTAAAATATTTATTGTTTACTAGGGATTCCTATAATCATACCAGAGAAATATGAAATGTGTGGGTATATGCAGAACGTGTAAACATATTTTTTAAATGATCTGAGATACAAAAAACAAATTGGAATATTAAAATATAGTTTAGATCTCTATAACAGATACGTCATACTATTAGAGGCACCTGTAGGATGTTTCGAATTTCTATTTATTTATCTTCCTACCAATAGAATAAAAAGTATTCCGCACTACCTTAATACAATAAATGGTAATACCTTTACGTAACATTTTAAGTTTCTCAATTTCCTTTAATAATTATTAGACGTGTATACTGTTTTGTTTTAAAATCAAAGCTACTTATTCTTATGCAAAAGAACAATGTTTAGTGATTTCTGGCAGTTTTGTATGATTTACATTCACATACATACTTGTTCTGTGAAGCTGTCAATTACACTGAAAAAAATGTTTTGTAAGTTATAAGTCATAACACTATAACACTTTTCTCATACCTCTGGTGACAAGAGCAAGTAATTTGTTTTGATAAATACTAGCAGAGTAGATAAAAAGTACCACGAGAACAACAGAAAATCTATTCAAAGATACCCTTGGAATTTTCAAAGATTGTCTTAGAGTAATCCTTAAATTATGAATCCAAACATTAAACTTTCAAATGTCATAATCATTTTGACTATTGAATTCTCTCATTCATTTTCATTCTTGATGCCATTACGAAAATAAGATTCTAAATCAAAATTAATTGTTAAATTTACAAAGTTTTATAAATTATTATAATAATGAAGTATGTTAACTGTAATCACTTAAAAAATAGCTTAAGAAAATTTAAATGTCATTTGTATTATTTTAATAGCTTTTGTTTTACTTTTTTATTAATATGAAACTTTCAAAGACAAGAAATTTAGAATCTATAGGTATATTTGACTTGGGTTTTTGTTGCTCTCACGGTATTTTAAATATTCTGTCAAAAGGAAATACTTTATCGATCTAAATATAATCATATAAAGAAAATATTTAAATTTATATTTCTCAATAATTTAAAATTTTGCGTCATGACGACTAAAAATCGGTGTACGTCGCGTCGCGTCGGTCGCCTCAGTAACGGCCAATGTCGCATAAAACTCCTAACAAAATCATAAATGTTCAGACAGATACTAATTATTGGGTTGTGAAATCTTCCCTATAAGCAAGCTTTATTTAGATATAAATAAAATGTGTAAAATTTAAACGTACCCTTAAAGGTTTAGACAACTTCAGGTAAAAAAACATCTGGGAATGCAAAGCATAACCACAACGAACTCCGTTTTGTTACTTTTTTCAAACTTTGGCGGCCATTTTGACCAAGTTCCCGATGTGATATCAAAAAACTAAAAAGTATACGTTTCTCTTATTTTTTGATGTAGAATACGATTCTAAAGTAAAAAAGATTTTAAAAATTTTCCAATTTTCGGCGGCCATTTTGACCATGTTCCCGAAGAGTTATCAAAAAACGAAGACACCACGTCGTCTTTGGTTTTTGATGTAGAATCCAAATCTGAAGTCAAAATTTTAAAATTTGACAAAAAATGCAGACAGACAGACAAACTTTGCAAATTCAGTAACGACTTCTTCGGAGTTTGTTGAACATTTGGAAATGTAAAGCATAACTACAACGAACTCCGTTTTGTTACTTTTTCAGACTTCGGCAGCCATTTTGACCATGTTCCTGAGGTGATATCAAAAAACTAAAAGTACACGTTTGCTTATTTTTTATGTAGAATACGTTTCTAAAGTAAAAAAAAAAATTTAAAAATTTTTTAATTTTTGGCCGCCATTTTGACCATGTTTCCGAAGAGTTATCAAAAAACGAAGACACCACGTCGTCTTTAGTTTTTGATGTAAAATCCAAATCTGAGTCAAAATTTCAGAATTTGACAAAAAATGAGGACATAGATGCAGACAGACAGACAGACTTCGCAACTTCAATAACGACTCCTCCGGAGTTCGTTGAACACACCAGAGATGTGCAACCAGATCTGGTTGGTCATTTCTGAGATACACCAACAAAAGAAGCAAAATCTGAAGTCCTTCAGAAATAAATTCAAATAATTACCACTTATATTAATTTTACAAAGAAATTTTAATTTTATCTTACAAATTCAAAAGGGCAATAACAAAAAGCCAAAAAGACCAATAAAATAGAATGCAGAAATTCTGTCATAATACAACGATTGATGACTAATAAGTAATACAGTTGAAAACGAGTTCAAGTGTGGGAAAATTTTAAATACCAAACCACCAAAATATTAACTGTTAGTTGTCGACCCTTTTTCTACTTTTTTATTCAAATTAAACTTTTTAGAAAATTAATCGATAACAATATTAATAAGAGACAATAAAAATCAAGACATTCCGAAAAATTAATTGCTATGACAGTAGTTGTGAATGTGATTTTAAACACGTTTTGAAGGTCAGAAAATTGTCACTTGCGATGCTATTTTTAATAAGTATTCCAAATTACTTACTATTTATTTGAGTCTGAATTTAGAATAGCAGGGTTAGTGTTGCATTAATAACATAACAACATAACTTTTTACTATTTTTCGGCGTTACCCGTCATTTTTGCAGCTTTTCAATGATGTATAGCGGAAAATTATCAACTAGAAGATAGCGCTAAATTTCGTCAAATCTATCAAAACGGTGGAAAAATGTTGCCAGAACCGGCTGTAAAACCCCAAATCTAAAGAACATTTATGATTGCTTCTGACAATACATATGTTTCACTGTTGTGACAATAGTGTAATCATCCTTACATTAGTTTTTAGAATTTCCAACAAAGATCGAAATGGTAGTGTTTTTCCAAAGCCAATTGATGTGAGATAAGATACCTTCACCAAACAAAAGAAAATCGCAAATTGAGTTTAATGACAATTTTTTCTCCACTTGGGGCGCTGTTGTTCCAGTCAAATTTGTTTACACGTCAGTTCAGAAGTTTGAGATCATTAAGCTTAAACAAACTTTCTTGCGAAAAACTTTGATAATAATAAACACACTTGCTAACTGCGAATACTCTTTGACACATGCTTTAAACAGTATGAAACTAATGTTATAAATATGTATAAAACCATTTTTCTTAGAATAGCGATCTCTTTTGTATGCCCATTTTCATATTTTGTACCCATTAGGTTCAATTATCTTGTCATTACAGAAAGTGTATAAGGTTCCTTCTTGTATCAAAATAATAGAGAAACAGAAGAGTAGGGTTTATAGGTATATCATAAACTAGAAAATCTGTTATGCACGAAGATAACAACAATACATAGAAATGATATAGTATGTATACAATTAGATACAGAAGCGGATTTAGATTTGATTGCGCCCTAGGCCTATTTTGATATGGCGTCCTTTTTGTTTTTTTCAAGGTGTATATAAAATGTACAAGGTGTCCCGTAAATGCCAATAAAGCTTCAGGTAAACATCTTTTTCTACGAGTGCTTATTGCAAATCTGCAAAAACAAAATTTCTCCCGGCTTAGTTTTCTTGTAGAAGTGGTCAGAAGTTAACATCTTTAACACTAAATAAACAGAAACCAAAGAATTAAATCCAAATAGAGCCAATACGAATTCAACAAATGAATCTGTTGAAACAACAATTACCCTTCATAAAGCACGGAACTGTTATATTTCTCTTTATGGAAATGCTGTTAAAAATTGAATTATTACCAAAAAATAGATATGACAAACATGTAAGTCTTAGGTGTAGTGATAAATCCGATGAAATTAGTTGCCAGCAATTTTTTCAAGTTTTGACAATTTTATGGTCCATTATCACTGGAATAAAATTGGTAACTCTTTGATTTCTTATGATGCTTTGGTGCCTGTATTCGAATAATTTGTATTTGTCTGAAGCAGCGTTGCCAAGTTTAAATTTCTTTTTTTGGTTTGTGTGACAAATCTAAGTACATTGGAACATTCGTGTTTTCAATTTTGGCATCTTAAGAGGTTGAAGGAGGCTGCTATCTGAAGCTTTATTGGCATTTACGGAACACTTTTAATAAAAATATAAAAAGCAATTGCTGTGGCAAAAGGCAAGGAGGTGAAAAAAATCTATTCAATTTTTTTATATTTTTATAATTCCCGAAATTTTAAATTGGTCAACTAATATTTTTTTTATTTCAATAATTAGATACTTGACCTTGTTAAGGTATAATTCTCCGGTGGTAAAAATAATATCTTTGAAACATTTCTAAAACTTTTTCATAGTCACAGGAAAACTCCATGAATTTCGAATTTTTATCCTGTCTCAAATTATGTTGTCTTTCAAATCTTGCGGCGCCTCAAAATTTTGGCGCCTCTCAAACCTTGCCGCCCTAGGCCTGGGCCTCGCGAGCCTAAGCCTAAATCCATCACTGATTAGATAATGTTATATTTAAAAAAATTGGAAACTTCTCTCACACTTGATGCATGACATGGACAAAAGTGCCTGATCAGTAAAAACTAGATTGACTTTAAACTTTGATAAATATGGGCAGTGTTATAAGACAAATGAATTAGTTCCTTGGATCTTTGCAGTATAAATACCGTTACGGTGAAATAAACACTTATTTATTATGTAATTTTTCATTACGAATATGAGAAAGTTGGTAAATCTAGTAAATTTTAAAAAGAAAGCTAAATTGTACTTTAAACAGATACCATTTGTTGGGCACCACGAGGCAGGGGATGCAAGGGGTGCATTTATAGAAATCCAACAAATCAATTTTGGCAAAAGACACAACACGTTTCAGACTTAAATCGTAAGTATCAATGAAAGAGAAACAAAGACTGAGAATTGTAAACTACCTCAGGGACTCGTTCAGGTTTTTGTCCAATTCTGTTACAATGTAGTCTAGTCACCAATCGTGCGACCTTAGTTACTTACATGTATTTATTTTACCTTTTACCTTATTTCTGGAAAGGTGTTCTATGCTAGCCGGTAAAATGTTCACCCTTTGATACGGTTTAGACCTAGAAACCCTTATTCAATCATGTTGTCTGTCTGCTTACTGTCTGTATTTCATAGTAGAAACGGCATTCTAAAGTTAATTTGTCTTAAAATTCCAAACACAAAGTACTATGGCATTCTATCAATTTAATGGTCTATGAACCCTGACCTGCTCCAAGGGCACTGGGATTTAAGAAAATTCTAATTTCCTGTGAACCAGTTTAACCCTGGGTAGATCCTGTTTCTCCATTCTGAACTAATTTGTCTTATCGTGATTTAAATCAAAATTGACTTGTTTTTCTTTTTTATTTCATATATAAAAGTTCAAAAACAAGGGGGGTAACGTTGTCGGAAGTTTGAGCATCATCCAGGAAAACAACAACTGTATAGTATATATTGCTGTAGTTTTTTTATGAATTTAAAAAAATTACAAAAAGTTAAAAGTGTAGATAGTTTAAAATGAATTGAACGCTAATAAAATGAAACTAATTATTTTACTATAATCGTGTAAAGTCAAAAAGAAACAAGTATATTTTTCAATTAGGATATTTTTTGAATTGTTACGTGATGTATAAAATATAAAATATGTTGTAGAAATAAGGTATTATATAATTAATTTTTGGGGAAAATGGTGTAGTGCTTAGAAGTTTAAGAATCTTAACCAAAAAAACTAAATTAAATTTATTATTATGGAAATTAATAATAGATAGTTTAAGGAAAAATTTATAATATCCAGTAATTTTTTAGGAAGATTATGTGATTAAATTGATATTATTGTAAAAAGAGATGTAGCTAGAATTTTTTGTTTAAATTTGAAATGTTACGTCTCATAATTTCGTTAGTTCATGTTAAACTGTCCAAGTAAGCCGTTCATAAGACTCGATAAGTTAATATTTTGAAGTACACAATTAAATTATTGATAAACTGACAAAGTAAACAGTTACCAACGTGGAGCGATTCGAGAAAAAGAGAACCCAGGAATAAAATAAAGTAATTCAATGCAAGTCAAGATAGTTTTAAAAAACAAAAAGTAGAAGGGGCCAAACGAACATTATGGATATGCTGAAACACATAATGGCGCAATTGACAAAGGTTGATAATAATGAACTAAAATAGGATGTAAGGAAATGTAGAGATGGCATAAAGGAATGGAGAGATGAGGTAAAGACAGTTGGAGATGAGATAAATGTGAATTCTGCGGATATTGAAGAAAAGATAATTGAGGAAGATAATGTTAAATTAGTACTACATAAAAGGAGTTTACCGATTTGGAAATGAAAAATGATAGTGAAGATGATGAAGAAGATAAGAAATAAAACCTTGATCTAGGTGATTTAGATGAAATGAGTAATAATAATATAGACGATAAAGAATAGGAAAAAAAAGAAAATTAAGAAAACGTATCCTGTTGGAATTGATTTGGAAGTTCTTTGTCATTAAAGTCATTAAATATAAAGCAGTAGGGAAAATGTTGTTAGTTCATGTTAAACTGCCTAAGTAAGTAGTTCACGGCAAGACTCGATAAGTTAATGTTAATCTTTTAAAGTTTATAATTAAATTATTGGTAAGCTGACAAAGTAAGCAGTTGCCATTAAGACGGAGAAATTCATTTTAAGATTTCAAATAAATAAAGTTATTATTAAGATGCAAAATGTTCCAGATCAGTTCAGTGTAAAGAATAAAGTTAGGTAGTAGAGTGTTTTCTTGGTGTCGTTATATTTATTAAAAATTCAAAATTTCTTCGACACCACATACCCTTGCAATATGCATAGTGTGTCGGAGGATAAACCTGAAATTAGTCAATTTCGATAATGTTTAGCTAGCAAACAATGAAATAGTCAAAATCGTTAAGCGTTTGACTGAGGATTTCAGCTCTTCCCTGTAATAACTGGTTCACTTCGGGTAAACGCCGGAACTGCCCTAACGGGTCTCAATTACGTTGCTTGTCGAATTCGGTCATTCCCTGTATACATACAATACAGGGCTTTCATTTAAAAACTTCCCACCTTGAATAACTAATTAATTAGTAAAATTATCAAAAATCGCTGAAACACGTCATTTCGTTTTAGAGGGGGACATTTAATAAAACGAACGGCTGAGCCGATTTTAATTTTCTTTGGTGTAAGAGATTGAGAATTCTATACCCATTAAAATGATATGTCACAAAGGGGGTAGTAGCATTTGAAATTTTGGGGAGGGGATGGTTGGGGGGGAGGGTGAAAGTTTCCCTACTGATTAGAATAGATTATTAAATGTCCCCCTCCAAAACAAAATCACGTGTTTCAGCGATTTTTGATAATTTTACTAATTAAAGAGTTATTCAAGATGGGAAGTTATCAAATGAAAGCCCTGTATAGTATATTCAGGTAAACAATGCATATTAATTATTTTCGTATATTTCTATTTATTTAGCCAATGCCGTACAATATGTTGATTTAAAAGTTCTGTTTATACATTAATATAGATTCCTTACCTCTTTTAATTCTACGGCTGTCCACCACTTCTTTTTATTTTGGTTCGAGTGATACTCATCGATTTTCTTATAAAGCAATACAAAATGTTGTGACATACCCATTATAGACAATATGAGAATTCTTTACAAAACCGAGAAATTTCTATTTAATAAGCTGCCTATGACATGTTCTCATTTACGTTTAGCCTCAATCCCACCCCTGAAACTCCTTTTTATGTTTTTTTTTTTCTAAAATTTTCTTTTTTGGCGAATTTTTCTTTATTGTGATATATAGAGCCTCAACATGAATTTTTACTTGTTACTCTAAAGATTCTATGATAATGGCGAATTACACTTTGAATATAATAGGAATGCTGTTGCTTAAAAGCAGGAATGCCCCTGAAAAAAAGTTAGAGCGTCTAAAAAGTGAATCCAAAAGTTTAAACGAGTACATGGAATAGTATCAAGGAAGATCACCAAATCTGTCACTAGAAAATCATTAAATTAAGGATGCGATAAAAATAAAATGGAAGAAAATTTTATTACATCAGCCAAATCTGAAATAGATACATATGGGACAAAAAGTGTTCACAATTCTGATCAAAATGGATTTAAGTTAGGGTTACATTCTGGACGGACACTTTAATATAAAGGAGTAAGGATAGTTGAATCGTTAGTATAATTCCTGTCCGCCACGACATACAGCTACACTGTACAACCATTTCTGCTGATGATCAAACTTCTATACCTGCTAATCCTTGCACTGAGAAAACTGCAGAATTTGGATCACGAATGTTAACGAATTTGTTTAAAATCAATAACGCTTAATTATTGGCTTGTAATATCATTTTACAAATTTTATGATATTTCCATTAAATTGCCAATATATTTAGTTTCGTTTATTAAATCTTTCTACCGCAACTACCCGCTTTGAACACCTCCCTTATATACCAGTTTATACCATACTGCAAAACAGCTCAAGAAAATTTTAGAACTCTACAGAAGCTTCCTGAGTAATTACGTCAGCGTGACGTCACTGTCCGGGAGGACGGCGCAGAGGATTCTATAATATTCTGGAAAATTCTATACTATTCTCTGGTACATAAATATTGCACAAGTCGGTTTAATGACTTGTAGTATATATAAATATCGTTAATACAATTAAATAAAATGCTAAAATGGCCTACATAACATTTCAAATTGGGTTGTGCGTGACATTTTTCAATATTTCAATGGAATAAACGTCATTTTAGCCATTAAGAGGCAAAAGTTCATTCACTCGTCCAACAGGAAATAATTTTTGAGAAAAAAAATCAAGAAGTCATTACCCTAATGTCAACTGCGTCTAAATGAAATTAAAAAATCGTATTAGCTTTGTTGCAGGTGCAGTTGAAACATGGTAATGTGATTTTTGAGTAGATTCGAAACTTGGTCGTTTTTTTATACTAAAATAATGAGTTTTTACAATTTTCTTCATTATCGTTAAATCGACATCGAAATTATATTACTATAAATGGAGGTTTTAAAACAAGCTGAAAATTTTATCAAGAGTCACATTTCGTCCTAAGATCAATAAATCATTAATTTCAACTGTAAGAATCCTGTATATTCAAATTAACGAACTATACTAATACAACAGACCAATTCTTTATTTTCTATGGGTACACGAAGGTAGTTTTACACAATGGAAAAGAATATTGATCATTTTTAATTTAAAATTAGATATTTTTATTAATTTCAAATCTTGGACTTTAATTAATTTTTAATTTTCTCACATTTTGTTTCGTCTTCGTAACTTATATTGATGCAATAGTTTATATAAAATAACTGTCAAAGTGACACATGAAAAAACATTTATTACATGCAATAGTGTGACACTGGCTCAATCATGGCTAGTAAGTTCGCAAGATATTTGTTTATTTCGAGTAGCTGGTTATCTTGAATGAAGTATAATAAACAAATAAACTTTTATATCAGGCATTATTTTATCATATTTATTTTTAATTACATTGAATTGTATTTTCTAAACCATATTTTATGATTTTAGTATAAATTTTTTGTTTTCTGTCTAATGTGCATAAAGAAGTAATTAATATATCTTAATTCTTAATTAAATTATTCGTATAAAAAGTTGAAAGAATAAATAATTTGCTGTTTTACGCCTTTGCTTTATTTTTATGCTAATCTTAAATGTAAACTTGTTTACTTCAATAATGAGTGAATAGAATTTTTCCAAAAAAAAGTTGATAGAAAGCTTTAACAATATGATATCATTAATAATAACCACAGAGAATTTTTTGAATAACTTCTAAATTTAGATGCACAATAATGAATGATTTTATTTAATAAGATGAATCGTCAAGTTTACTCATTTTCCAATTAGGCAATATTCCATACTATAATTTGTTATAATTTCTCTTTACTCATCGTTTTTTCTTTCTACCTTTGCAAGAATTTGTCATTTTTAAATTTAAGTTGATACCTATTTGAGAAGTTTTATACAGCGGGAGAACATATTACAGAAACAAAATTCTTGGCTTTACCATCCACCAAAATTTAATTTCGTTTTATTGTGTTGTCAACCAAGGTCCGTAAATAATAGTATGCTGTGAAGGGTAGATAGTTCTATACATTTCCCCCATCAAGTATGATCGCAAATGGCGGCCAAGACCGAAAATTCGTTTATTTAGAACGTGTTAAAAGTTACATTTAAAACTATAAACCGTGGCCTACGCTACTGTTTTATAATTTGGAACAGGTATAATACCTGCTCTTAAAATATTGTCATTTAATTTTCTGTTATATCGCGTGATCTTTAAAATTGCAGTTTACAGTAGGCTGTAAAATTTTTCCGCAGGATTGCGTTTAGAAATTGGAACTACACACCTGGTGTGAGCGTAAATACCATGTATATCGCCGAAAACACGTGCGAGGTATTAAGCTTTCCCAAACGAGTTTTACGTGTAAATCTCAAGATGGCTGTTAAAATTATGAATACGCCACTACACGTGATCAAAAACCTTACGCAGACGAATTTCGACTTACTCCCTCTCTTTACACACCAAGTGACCAGCATGCACCGAAACTGAATTTTTGAACGATTAATACAGAACGTCCGGAAATGAGTTTTTAAATCTCTGAACGTTTTTAACCTACACACTCACACCGGTTGTGTAATATCCGAACGCAACCCAGGACGAGCTCAGACACGATGCACACCCGCTAACTGAGGCCAACACATAACCTATAAATCATCAACGCATTGATGATTTGTAATGCAAACTGGCAATTTGACAAACAGTAATTTTACTAAAAATAAAATGAGCCAAACCATGAGTGAGCTAATAAGCTAATAAGCTAATAAGACTTTGCCTAATTGCTGACGTTTTGGAGGGACCATAATTATTTAAAAAGCTTGTTTCCACTGAACTGACAAGATGGGGTCTTGTGGAGAGTCACGCCCAATCTCACTATTCGATTACCCTACAAATTGGTCTCTGCAGATTGTCACGTGTGTATGGGCTCTAATTTGATTTTGACAAGTGCGCAATCTGGCAGAATAACTATCGCCGACGCGACATAAGTTTTTTATTTCACAGGCTGCTCAAACTGGCTTTACTCTTTGATGACTAGTTACTTTAATGTCTTATTAAAAGTGGCCGCGATATAATATAAAATTTTTTTTGTAATTTCTAACTTTTGAATTAATAATAATAAAATTAAGTAATACAGACTTTTATTAAATTTATTATATGGTTACATCTTATTATACCCTGTAAAGAAGAAACTGTTGACTTACAGAGGAAATAGAGAAAAGTTTTGCCCATTTTTTCGTTAAATAGATACGCTAATTTAATTATTATGGGCAAATCTCTACCTTAGATTATTTTAGAGTCTATTCTTTTATAAAGACATTTTCAAATGATTAATACATACAGTATGTTCTTTTTAAAACGAACCAGGCTTAATAAGTTCGAAACTACTGGAAATACAAAACAAACACCAAGACAAGTCGACTTTTATTTAGAGGGAGACACTTTTTTACACCGCCCCCACTTGAAAATCTTTAATGGTACTACCCTACTTGTGATACGTCATTTTAAAGATAATTTTATTAGGAATACAACGGTGTATGAAGTTTTGAAGACTAATAAAGTTTTGGAAACTATATAAACACAAAGTCGCAAGACAAATGGAAGAATTATGGTTTAATCAAATTTTTTAGTTAATAGTTATTTTTGTATTTAGTGCGCGAAATCAGTGTTTTTTTTTGTAGCGCATTAGAATGGCTTTTTTCGCCGAGGCCGTTAGGTCGAGACAAAAAAGTCATTCGAACGTTTCTTCTACCAGCTTCAAACATTATTATACATGATTTCTTGAAGTAAATTATACAAAATAAGTGTGCGATAAAAATGCAAAATAATAATTTGCAACAATAAACAGAGTTACTTAATGTGTCATTTTTGTTTTTTTTTCGTCCATGTGCGTAAAACATATTCTTTGCGCCCATGTGCGTAAATAGTTATTTATATAACAAGAATGTAAAGTGAAGCTTTTTGAATGAGTAGGAAGTTTATGGCACGAGCAATAGCTACAACATTTTGTATAAATACTTGAGAATGCGGAAGCTCTCTGCCAGATGGGTGTCGACAAGCAATGTGATCGTCTGACCACTTTGAAGGAGTGTTTGATCATGTTCAACCGCGATAAGAAAGACTTTTTACCCCGTTTCGTAACCGTGAAAGAAACATGGATTCATTACAACACACCAAAGACCAAGGAGCAGTCGAAACAGTGGACAGCTCCCAGCAAATTGAAGCCAAAGAAAGCCTAGGTGTGTTTGTCAGCAAACGAGATCATGGCCACAGTTTTATTAGATGCGAACGATAGAATTCACATCGATTACTTTGAAAAAGGCAAAACGATTACGGGAGCATATTATGCAGGGCTCTTGGGCCGATTCGACGCCGATTTGAAGCGAAAGCGATCGCATGTGTCGAAAAAAAAGTACTTTTCAAATCGACCATCGCAATAGTGGAATTCCATGAATTACGTTATGAATTGGTTCCTCATCCGCCATATTCTCCTGATTTGGCCTCATCCGACTATTATTTATTTTCAAACTTAAAGAAATAACTCGGTGGTAAGAGATTGGGGTCAAATGAGGAGGTCATCCCTGAAACAGAGACCTATTTTGAGGGCTTCCAGAAATCATATTTTTTGGAGCGCATCGAAAAATTGGAGTATCGTTGAACAATACCTATCTATAAAACTTAAAGGAAATTGTGTTGAAAAATAAAATGTATTTTGACAAAAAAAGTTGTGTTTTCTTGGTTAATCCGACTAATTATCAACTGTCCCTCGTAAAATCAGAAAATTAGATTACACTTGTTGCTTGTGTTTGATTTGTTTATAGGTACTGTCAAAACGATTGTGATAACTTAAATGAACCTGAATAATTTGAAAATGGTATACACTTTAGCAGAAAGAACAGAAATCGTCATTCTTTACGGAAAATGCAATGAGAATGCTAGACAAACTACAGCTGAATTCAACAAAAGACATTCAAAAAACAGTTTGAACCATAAATATGTAATAGAATTAATTGAGAAAGTTTTTGAAACTGGGTTCTGTTAATAATAAAGAAAGGGAAGGACAAAGAACAATCGATGAATTAACTCAAATAGAAGTTCATGAAAGTGTTGCTGTTGTAAAATGCAACCTATTCAGGAATTACATAAAAATGACTTTGACAGACAGACTGAGTTTTGCGAAATTATAACAGACGGGATTTCTGTGAAAAATATTGGTTTGGTGACGAGTCCACATTTTACTTAAATGGATTCGTTAACCGCCAAAATTGTCGTTATTGGAATACAGAAAATCATATCCAATAGTCCGAGAAAATCAACATTTGGACTGGTATTCTTAGAGACTCTGTAATAGGCCCTATATTCATTGAAGAAAATTTAAGTGGTGCTTTATATATAAATCTGCTTTAAAATTATATTAACTCTTTAATCACTATGAGTATTGAAAATCAACAAGATGAACAAACTAATAGACGAAAACGGTTTGTTTTTCCAGGAAGATGATGTTCCTCCCCATTACGTATTACCAGCACGGTCTCTGGATCTGAGTCCTTTTGACTTCTTTTTATGGGGTATTTGTAGTCAACTGCTTTTAAGACGCAGCCTGAAAATATTCAAGGACTAAGAAATAGGATCACTGTTACATGCCAAAATATTAGACACAAGACATTCCAAAACGTGAGTAGAGAGTTCAAACAGAGGCTTTATTATTGTCTTGTTAGGAATGGAAAACAATTTGAGCAGCTTATAAAATAAATTTTGGTTTTTGCATAAAATTTATTGGCTTTAATAGAGTTGATAATAAAAACCTTTAATTTTACGGTTATAATTTTACTTCACGTTTTATTTTTACTAAAAGTAATTGTTTCAGTAATCCTTTACTTTATTATAATGAAAATTAAATGTATTTTAACTAAAAAAATAATTAAACCATAACGAAGAAAAATTTTTAAATTTTCCCATTTGTCTTGTGACTTTATGTTTATAATTTTCCAAAACATAACTATGAAAAAGTGTCCCCCTGCAAATAAAAGTCGATCTGTCTCGACGTCTTTTTGTGTTTCCACCAGTTTTGTACTTTTAAACCCGGCTTGTTTTAAAATGAACACATTGTATCTTTAAATCTTCGGGTTTTATGGCTATCTAATGTTTAAGACTACGTACTTGATTTTAATCCGTTTTATAGTTATTTCCACGTATTTCCTTGTCTTGGGTGTATTTATCATCTAATTTTACAACACTTTATAACAACTTTTCGAAATATGTGTGACTTCTTGTAAAATGTTATCTTTAGTATTGGATCTTTATTACTTCTTTATTTAACTTTTATGCTGTCATTAGTGTAGGAATAAAATTATATTGTAAAGGTTATATATTTAGTTGTTAAAAATTGCACATATCTAAATAAATACTTAGCAATTAAAGGATTAATTATGAGTTTTACATTATTTCTTATTAATTCAAAGTAGTTTTTATTAGCAAATTATCTCATATAAAGACAAAAGGGTAAACATTTATTAATCTTGTATTATATATCTTTTAATGTGTTCTACGGTGCTTGTACAGTCTGTTACGAATTGTAAGGATCTAAATCTTTCTTTTAATATATTTATTGTAAATGGAAGAATACAATACCTAAACAATTTACAAGACATGTATTGTAATAAAAACGGATAAAATGCAGTAATTGTTGTGCAATTTATATTCTTAAAACCCACATTTAAATAATTTGCAATAGACCGTACGATATTTAAAGGATAATTTTAGCTTATGATTTGTAACATAACATATTGTCATGTTTTTAACTGTTACCCTCAAATAAGCATTTAAAGTTCTTTTGCAAAAAGTGGCAGCGCTTTTCCAAACAAAAGCTTTTCACATCAAGAGGTTCCAGTAAAATTCCACAATTTAATCCTAGAAAGATTTTTGCATCAATCACTGTCTTTTGGTCTATGGATAATACTTTATAATTTAATGGAAACGGTTTCGGATACACTCAATGGATATTAATTGTTAGCCGACTTATTTAAAAATTAAAATACATAGATAGTTTCTCGTTAGTATAACTAACAGATCAAACCGAGATACAGAATAGTTACGTAATACAATTCTACAACACAGAACTTATTCCTGTTTAGATATTTAGAGGAATTTTTTATTAACCTGTTTTGTAAAACTTAATTAAAAGCTGCGCTTTTTATGAAAACAAGAAAAAATAAGGTTTGGAATTTATGAAAGTACCAATAAATACAAGGAAATTCTATCAGTAACACGTGAGAACTTTAGGAATTTTGTAAACGTCTTTACTTTATAAAATTTAAATTTATATGAGAATAAATTAATGTGTACTATAGAGATATAATAATAACTCAGTACTAAAAGTACGTATAATACGTAGGTAGGTAAATATTTATGGGAGGTGCTTTCTGTAAAATAATCTACGAGCAACTTTACTTTATGTACACTCAATAGATAACCTATTCACATATACATAGTACGTGTAGTTTGATTTGATTTGTAAATATTAAATGTCAATACTTTTTAGTGTATATAACTATTGGTTAAAATGATTGATATCATTGATATTTCTTTCTGCAATCGTTTTGCAAAGCCAACTTTTTGATAGTTATTTTAGTTTTGAAATGATCTTTTACGCATTTCATAAATTGTTTCACAAAACCAGCACAAGCTGTAATCGTATTTGTTATAATTATTGCCAAAAATAAATGAAATTTAAAAAATAACTGTCTCGTAGTGACTGTGCGCAATCGCAATATTGTATTTGTAATTACAATTAGAACGAACAGTATAGGGGAATTCGACTGTCATATGAGGAACAATCGTGAAATGTTTTTTTGAATATAAACAAAGATTAAAGGAAGTACGTGTGTAAAATACTTTCTTGAAACCTTACCTCTTATAAGACATTAACTGTTTGGCCTTTCTAGTAACTTGTAAATACATTTCGCTTTTACTATAAAGGAAGATATAGACATTCCATATTGTCACGCGGGGAACGTAAAAAATTACCACTTTTGAAAATTGATTAAATAAGTTAAGAGATTTGCTCTGATTGTAAGAGTTAAACATAATTTTTTTCGCAGCAGTTACAAATCAGCTTTATTTTAAAATTGTTAAGCTAAAACTTTCTATAAAAGCAAAGAAGAAAATTATTATCACCGTCACCTGAGGGCTGAGGGACGCTTATGCCACGTGAGGGATATGTGTAAAGTAGTGAATGGAAACAATTCCGATTTCCGAAGAATCTTATGATTGTAATTTATTTTTTGTACAAATAACGTTAGAAATGCTAAAATTTATTACTAACTGTAAGATGTAGAAAGATGACGTCTTTAAGTAATTTTATTATTTTTTCATTTTAGATAACAATGAATCGTAAAATAGTTTGACGGATTGTACCTACCTGCGAGTGTATTTAAGTTGTATATAGCTTTCAAAAACCCTTTGTTTTTGACTTATTTTCTGTACACCACAATATTCGTCTTAGATCTGACAAGTAGTAATGATCGATAGAAATAATCTTCATAAAGCGATAGCTAAAAGAATATGCGGTTAATTTTTAGTATGTGAGCGCATTTCATTGCCTATTGTCTAAATAGTTAGTTTTAGTTTGCATATTATATGACGTATACAGAGTGATTTATAATGAGTGTAACAAACTTTGACAACTTGTTGTGGAAGCTATTTTGAACAAAAAATGTCATATGAACCTAGGTCCTATTTCAAAAGTTACAAAATTAAAAAAGATCAAAGTTTTTTAATGAGAATAATAGCAAACATTTACCTCTAGTTACCATTGAAAAAACAATACATTAATGATTATTAATCAGTTGCTTGTCAAGTACAGAGTTAATATTTGACAAGTAATTGTTTGGTGTTAAAGCGTAAAGTTAATAATTAATAGAGTAATTAGTTTTTGAAAAATGTCAAGTTTTAGTGCAGCTGAATATGCCGATATTGTTACTGTAATGGTAATGCTCGTCGTGCGTCTAGAGAATATTATCGCAGATATCCGAATAGACAGCAACCTTCTCATAGTAAAGTAATGTCAACAATGAGGAACTTGTAATCGATGCTGCTTTGGCCAACTCTACGCTTAGTACTAGACGCATCGCAAGACGGTTGCACCTTTCTCAGAACTTTGTGTGGAGGACATTACACCGCAAAGAACTGCATCCGTATCACATTCAACGAGTTCAGGCATTACAGCCAGAAGATTATAGTCGACGTGTGGAGTTTTGTACACGGTTGCTAGGCAAGACTGCGAAAGATCCAGATTTTACAAGTAGAGTACATATTGTGAACTGATGAGGCTCAATTTACAAGGGATGATATTAATACTACCCACAACTATCATTTATGGTTTCTTCAAAATCCCCATGCCATCGTACAACAAAAATTTCAACATCGTTTTAGTGTTAATACATGGACTGACATTTTTAACTCGCGGTTGCTTGATATCGAAGTTCTTCACGATCGCCTAAATGCTGAACGATATACTACTTTCCTAGATGGAAGGCTTTATGAGATGCTGGAAGACACACCACTTCATATACGGCAACAAATGTGGTACCAGCATGATGGCGCCCCAGTAAGTGGCTAAGTATGCTAACAGATGAATTGCCCGTGGGGGTTCTGTCGCTTGGCCTCTCCTTTAGATTTTTACCTTTGAGGTCGCCTAAACCACCAGATCTACAGTGTTGAAATAAACACTTGCAAACAATTATTGCACAGAATAATGGATGCGGCAAATCAAATTTCTAATGACAATGTCATCGTTCGTGTTTATGGCTCTATGATTTGCAAGTGTCGTGCTTCTATTCAGGCTCAAGAGACACATCTTGAGCACCTGTTATAAGTCTCTCACTTTCTCTTGTTTTCAAATTAAAGCTCAACTAAATTGAAACTTAAAAACTAACAACTGCCCATCTGTATTTCGTATTGAAACTGAAGTTTACCTAAAGCTTCTCTGGGATGATTTCAATAAATCTCAGGTTGTGTGCTTTGAAAAGAAATATAAAAAAGAGTTCCATAGGCTTGATGTGGAAACTAGAGCTGTGCATAATAATCGATGTGATTAACATTAAAAACTCGATTAATAGATTCTCCAGATTAATCGCATAACCGATTATATTGATTAGAAAATTCATCGATTATTTAATTAATCGATTGTCTGATTAATCAATTGTTCGATTAGCTTAGCCCCTTTCCCCAAAACCTGAGAAAAGACCCCTAAAATTTTCGTCAAACCCAAACCCATACCTTGAATAAATGTATGTTTTGTTTTTGTATATTCGTTTTTCAATAAGAAAAATCTTTGTTTTGGTATTGCTTGTCCATTTCGAGATTTTTAAAGAAAGAAGAAATTTTAGATAAAGCTGTAGCCTTCTGTATCTTTGAAGTAGTGCGTTTCTGATTGTGTGTTTCCAAAAATCGCTTTTTAAATTTTCAGTTAAAGACCGTTTTGCAACGTTTTGATTTTATTTCTGAAACATCTCGTATAAGTTTGCTGTAACGAACTGAAACGTATGCAAGGTGGCTTCTCCCAGTAAAATTACAACCATCTTTTTAAATAAAATTGTATCTTGATATACACAGAATGTTTGGTTACCATGGTAAACAATGTTATTTACAGTACCACATTCAGGAAGTAAAAAATAAAAGCTCTAGTGAGAACTTTTCATGTAACTGAGACATAATCTGGAGAGGAAACAAGCATATCTCTGATGAAGAGTTAAGTTACACTGCTGAGAAACAAATAAGTTACTAAACCTTCTATTTGATCTAAAGAAAAGAAGGAAACGTACTACGAGGCTGGATTGAAAAGTTTCCGAAATCGCCCATAGATGGCGGTCGTAATTCAATTTATTTTGCATCATCAAGTAGGCTGGTATTTCAATTGTTCATAAAAAAATCAAATTGATCTGTCATTTAGTTCACTTTTGATAACCGTTGATGCACTTGAGTATTTCATGATTTTTCAGTTGTGGAGAAATATGAAATTAGAGCTGTCATGAAGTTTTTTTATTTTAAAGCCAGATTGGATTCTGTTCTTGGCGACTCTTCAGATGCCTGAATTTAAACGTGGACGTACCCACACAATTGATGAACCTTATTCAGGGCGCCCGAAATTTGCGACTACTTCAGAATTCATTTACAGAATCCATGATATGGTATTAAACAATGGTTGAATAAAAGTATAAAAGTTCGTAAAATAGTTGAGGCTGTGGGCATCTCGTATGAACGTGTCGTCAATATATTGCACTAAGAGTTGGGATTAAAAATACTTTCAGGACTCAGTCCAAAACAAAAACTGTTGAATTACACGGTGATTATGTAGAAAAATAAAATATATCTTATGTTGAATTTCATTTGTTTTTATTTTCATTTCGGAAACTTTTCAATCCAGCCTCGTATCTAAAAGATCTAGAACAGTCACGTGCGGGACAAAGTTTAACCCCCCCTCCACACACACACCTCCCTCTCACTCTCTCTCTCTCTCTCTCTTTTTAAATAGATCTAACCTTTAAATTTAAAATTTGAAGGTAAGTGATTGTAATATTAGTTACTCTTAAACAAGTGAGATTAGTTGTTATATTTACATTTCCACTAGATTTACAGTAACTAATTTGAATTTCTCGGACTTTTTATCAAGTGGAGAACAACGGCGGTAAAAACAATACAGCACAGGATATTTAGACATAGACTATCGCATTTGTGTATATAACTTGCTGTAATCAATAAGCAAATATTGATCATTTGTGAGATATATGTAGCTATAAATGAAAAAAAAACAATTAACTTCATAACAAATTAAAGAAGTAACAAATATATGATTTATATTAGACTTATATATCACTTGTTCATTCAAGGATATGTTGCCAAAAGTAAATATGCAAAAACTTAAGCGACTGGTAACTAAAAGATAAAAATGTATTTTAAAGAATTTCTAAATATTACCTATTGCTGTGGAATGCCCTTACACATTTAGCACATTTAAGTAAGTAAAAGTAAAATTAAAAGGGAATATTGTAAATTACCATTTTGGAGCAAAGATTACACCAAGAAATCACCAAGCAAGATTATGAATCGCTAAATAAGTTGCCAATAGCCAATTCTGAATCTTGACGTTAGTCAGAATTAAAAGTAGCCCGATTGGCTAAAAATTGTCATATGTGCCAACACTAATGTATCGTGCATACAATTTGTAATTTATGCAACTAAATATTCAGCTGCATTTAACAAGGTTGCACAGGGCTGGCACTAAGATATTGGGCGCCTACAGCAGAATTTCTTAAGGCACATTTCGTGTGATAAATAGGGTGATACGTGGTGCGTTTAACGTCATTTTCAATTGTCTTGTTCTCCACTGTGCAGCGCAGTGCAGCGCCTAGCCACCGCGGAATCTTTGGCAAGTTGCCTCATTTGTATGCGCTTGCGCCGGCCCTGATGTTGGGTTTTCCTCCTCTTGTTTTTCATAGCTATCCCTTTTAGAAATTGGATACTATATTATACAATCATGAAGATATTTAGGATATGCAAAGTGTGCTGCCTACCTATTTGTAGCGCCTTAAATTAGGCGCAGTGTATTTTATAAAATCAAATTTTTGCAAACGAAGTTTTAAAAAAAGTTAGATAAAACACGTTTTTCTTATAATGAAAATTGTTTTCCACTGTATGTTAAGATGTAATCGCCTATACAAGCTTATCCAGGAAAAGACTAGATTTTTGTTAGCTCGTTTAATTATTTCTTGTGAACTTAATCCATTGCCAGATGATGGAGGAGATTAAAAAAATGAGTCCAGAAGATCTTAAACTAAGGTTCGCATACACAACGGCACACATACAAACTCATCGCATGCAAGGATAGGATAAGGAAGTTTGGGGTCCGTCATAACGACTTGATTATCAGACAAAACAGAAAAGACCAGCGGAAGAGAGGTAGAGATAATAGTGTAGTTAACAAAGGAAGCAAGTACTCATTACTTAAGGAGGGTCCTAACCCAAACTATATTTCTGGCAATTAAACAGTGACGTGTAATATGTTGAGGAAACAAAAAAGTTCTTTGTATACATGTAAATTGTTAGAAGACAGAATTGTAATAATGGTTGCCGGCAATGCACTCCTAAGCGATTTAACGAAAAGAGTAACTGATTGGTTTGTTTTATTCCTTGGACATCCGAGGATGGTATTATAGTTAAGTCTGCAAACGGATTACAATGAGAACAAGTCGGAGAATCGAATACACCAATTCTGCTTAAATGAGCAGGGTAAAGAGTATGTCCAAACTTTAACCGAGCAATTGAAGTATAAAGCAGACGAGATGTTGCTATGATTGGTATATTATGAACGGTTTCGAAGGAAAATCAAGCCATATTGGTGGGATGAATGACATTAGAATCCCCCCAATGTTTTATCAAAACGGTGCAAACAAGCTGTGTTTTACAGTGACAGGTGATGTCTTGAATAAATATGTGAGGCATAGTGTACAGTGATTTGGAAGTGACGGACTTTTTGGAAAGGGCATTGGCTAGCTTATTGCAATGTATAAAAACGTAACACTTAATTCAATATAAACGTGTTGCAAATGTTTTACTTCTAAGAGTTGGTCAATCGTACAGACTATGACAGGGTTCTTCTAATCTATATGGGATTTAGATTTAGAGATTTAATTAGTACTTTGTAAATATCAGTAGTAAGGTCAACACCCCATTTTAATACGAAACCTAAATACTTAATGCTAGACCTTACAGGACTTTCAGTATCGAAAAACTGTATGTCCGAGAGAAATGTTATTCGAGCATTGAAAGCTGTTCAACTGTTCAATTTGGTTACTAAACTCTGCGGTTTGCTAGTTAGGCATCTGTTTTTATGAGACATGTGTATGCATAAATCTTCTGCACACTGAATGTTCGCCAATTAAGTGGCAAACATCTAAAGTACCTCTATAAGTTTAAAAAGATGGGCTCGGAATAAAGTTTTGCGGGAAACCCACAGATATAAATCGTGGGCCCAGAATGTTATTACAGGTTAACCAAATGTAAAGTAGACAAATTCTAAACAAATTCCATATGACATTAGCGGTAAAGTGTGGTAAACCAATGCTCCGTAACGTGGTCTTCAGAATATCTAATTTAACATTATTATAAGCATTTTCGAGGTCTACAAATATAGCTCTCAAAGTACCTCTTTTCGAAAAATATCAGCTGAATGTCTAACAATAAAGTCGATTGCATCCAATGTTTTTTCCTGAACCGTGCTGTTTAGGATGAAAGTATACATAGAGTATTATATCAGTTTACAATACACATTATAATTGTTTTTTAAGGATATCATAGATCTGGTCATAACAAAAGTGTCGACTTTGATCCAATTTTGTTATGCCAAGGTCTTTGATATTCTTAAAACAAGCCCAAGTGTAGTGCATATTGTAAACAGATAAAATACTCACTCTGTATGTCGTTCTCTTAAAAGTCTTGGTAATACAAGATAATAGAGAAATGGGCCGACATGATAAAGTTAAACCCGCGTTTTTCTTAGGTTTTAATATTTGTATGATAAGAACGGTTTTGAGTGTAACCACTCAAACGATATTAAGCTACATATCATTAAAGCAGATAATAAAATGTCTATTCCTACGGATGGAAATGAAAAAACAAAGCAAATGATTTAGTGCTAGCTTTTTTAGTAATTCAAGGAGTAGATTATCATTTACCGTTTTATTGGAGGAGGTCTTGTTAAGCTTTCTTACGTGTTTCCAAACGTGTTTTAAAGGGGTGTCTGGCCAGTTGGCTGATAAATCGTTCCCAGTTATCTTTCTTTTCATTTTTTATCAAGCGCTTTGTATAGGCACACGTTTGTTTATATTTCAGAAAGTCTTCAAGTGTTCGAATACGTCTGAATATTCTAGTGAGTATTTTCTGACCTGAACAGCTGTCTTACACTCTTTATCCCAGCATGGGGGATTTGGTCTATCCTTGAGAGAAGGAAGTCTGTTGAATGGAAATGTATTATAAGCAGCAGTATTTATCGCATTTATTTATAAGAAAAACGATCTCTTCTTCGGTGGAATGAAAGACAGGTATATTTTCATTTCTTGTTGCGATATTTCTTGGAAGCGATTGTACTAGCTATTATACTTCAAACACATTACAATAGAAGCTCGCCAAGTAAGCTTTGGAGCAATATCGGTAGTGGTAAAAGTTATGTCAATGACCAATATCTTGACACCAGGTTGTGTAAATCTAGTTTATCATTGTGAAAGGTATTGTCTAAGACAGTAATGGTTTTTACTAGGATATTACCTTTATTGCCATTTTTTAATGAGCCGAACGTGCAATGGTTTGTGATTTAAAATCTTCACCAATTATATAGGGAGAGGAGATTTGCAAACAGGCACTAACGTAATCACTGCAGGAAATGTGGAAGTTTACTGAGCAGTACATTGAGACAAAAAAGAGGTTATATTTAAGTTAATGTTACGCCACAAACTAAGATATCATCATGACTGTTATGAAAAGTAAGGGGAACGAAATCAATTCGTTTGTCAATTGAGATTGCTACTCCGCCATAGCCATCATTACGATCCTACCTAATGATGGCATAGTATTTGAATTGAACAGGTTCATCAGATTCATACCATGTTTTTGACAAATGTGCAATGTCGATATTGGACACAGCGAATACATAGTTAAGATCACATTTCTTAGACACAGTCAATTGTCTATTGCACCGTTATATGTTAAGATTAGTGCTTGCGGTGAAAATGTTATCCATATTAGAGCAAATTAAGTACAAACATCAGATGGATCTAACAGATACTCATGAGAAGACACCCCAGAGAGTAAATCTTGAAAAACATCGAGGTTATTGCAAATCTCATAACAGGCTACACTATGTTTTAATTTTGAAACCAAACATCTCATTCTAGCCTTTAGTCAAGGTGTTTTCTTCAATTGCACCAACAAGTATGGATCATCTTGAATTCTTGATCCTTAACGGTTTGTAGGAATTCACAAAAGTGTTCCTAAGTAATAAATTTCAAATCTTAAAAAAACATAAAGATGATTTGAGATTCGTCAAAAAAAGGAGAGTCATATTCAGCTATTTGTGATAGTTTTTTGCGCTTTTTGTGCATGCCGTAATTTACGCAAATAGGTATTCTTTGATGATCCAATCGATTCTTGCTGTGTTTAAGAGCCAATTCTCTTTTATTACTTATTACTACCTTCTCTTCAGTTAGTTTTTCCCAACATATTTATACATGATTTTAAACTTCCTTCTAAATTTTCTTTATAACTGCCGAAGTTTCCCAACAGCTACATTTAAAAGTTCTTTATTTTTCGTTTTTGTCATCTTTCTCGCTTTTCTGCCATTACCGGATAATGTGCTAAATGGAATTTCACACTCAACCCTCTAAAGAATATCATAGGTGATCGTATGCAGAATTGGCTTTAAACAAGTGACAGTAAATATAGTTTTCCATGTTCATCATGTTTCATATAAAATTCGCCAATCAATACATCAAAATGAATGTTGCAATCAAGAGTTAAGGTGTGCAAAATTGTAAAGCGAATAACATTCTGTGCAAAGGCTACTGCGTTTAATTTTTCCAGGTAAAAAAAGTTAGTGCAGTTTTAGTTGACACACGTTTAGATGAGTTACAAATCGACAATATTTCGATAATATTACAAGTAAGCTTTCCATTGTAACACTTTTGATTTTCAAAATTGCATTAACATTCTTTGCAATTTATTTGCAATAATTTATACACAAAAGAAGATTTATTACTTATTTTTTTATTTTGTATTCATGAAATAATCTTGCAAAATATCACAAGAGATCTGGAATTTTCTGGATTACTGTATTGCTTGTGAGTCCTGCACAGTAAAAACTCGTGTCAAACTGACACTATTCCTGTTACTGTGCAACACGTATTCGTAATATAATCAACAATTCCAGATCTCTTGTAATATTACTGCAGATTATTTCTGATTTGCGTATGGATCTTGATAAAAAAAAAGAAACTCTTGCAATGAATGAACACTCTCATACTTTTACAATGCAACGAAACAAACAGGCTGTGAGGTTTTATATGAGTAGCTTATTAAACTTGCTTATGTGCAGTACTTGTTACAAGTAGCAAAATACTTCCCCAATACTTCACAATAACAGGTAATATGCCATCAAAGAGAAGGACAATCTGCATAGCCTACGAAGTGAAGAATTTACATCGCTGATATTTATTTTTTGTATTTGTCACGTTGACAATCTAGAAATAGCTGTAGATGACTTGTTATCACCGATGTACGTTTTTCATTTGTTAGGTTACTCAGATTGGGTTGCTTTTTGATGGCACGTTATTATAAGAATATTCACAGATTCGAGGTTAGTAAATGGGCAGTTTTTGAACAGTAGGTTTATGCACAATTATAATATCTATGGACAATAGCATAATTCTTTTCTAAATTTGTTTTAGAATATCCCTTTGCTTGTAACTACAGGGAATGCTACTATACTATGTTCAGTACATTTTTTTAATTAATTTTAAAAAAATAATTATTACTTCTGAAGGACATTACCCCACTGTCATCCTTCCGTTAGCCATTGTTAATGATACGTTTAAAAAATACTAACTCATAATCAGAAAATAATTCAGTCCACTGAAAAATATTTTGTAATTAAGTTTTAATGTTTCATTTTGTATCACGTGTGAAACATACGGTATGTAAGTGCACATTATACAACGTTGAAAGTGATTTGTAATAATAATAAGTAATAAACAAACTAATTAATTTTGAAGAAATAATGTTAAACTCAATTATTGTAAGGTATATATGTTTATTTTATTATTTTGCTTTTCTGAAGTTTTCTAAAATATTATTTTTACTTAATATTGTGCTACAATCAACAGTAAGTATTTCTCATTAAAAGTGGTTTTTTTTGTAAAAAAAAAATACTAAAAACACAAACAAACGGCGACATTCATTCACAACCTATTTGCACTATTATGCTACAACATATTTCGCAATTGATGCAACACGCCTTACACCGACCGGACAGTCGGACGTATCAAATAATAAAATGTTCAAGAAATAAACTGGCAACTGCGTTTAAAGCGTTTGGCATATTTTCCACAAGCTTGTATTATAAAATATACGATATTATTTACAAAATAACTCTAAAATTACCATAATAAAATTACTTAGCGGTAATAATGTTAAATAAATAATAAAAACGAGATCTTATTAAATGGCAAATGGATTAAATTTGAAGTTGGTGCGGCCTTATAAGGTAACTCATACTCGTTTCTGCGCAGTGGTGCCGCCGGTGAGCAGTACATGCGCAAAACGTTTCCAAATGCCAAGTAGTGGAAGCAAAATGGTATAGTTGGACCCGCATAACACCGAGCAAGTTCCAGTCTTGGTGTATCTTGGGTGTTGTGTTCGTGGCCTGTTGAATGCGCGTTTAGCAGTCAACATTACTCTTTTAAAAAGACAATTGAAAGTTTTGTGCTTTTAAGTTTATTTTTTGTTTTTTAAACAAAATGTGTGATAATAATTCAACACAAAGCATAGCGGACTATCTGGCGCAGTTATTAAAAGACAGAAAACAACTCGCCGCCTTTCCGAATGTGTTTATTCACGTCGAGCGTCTTTTGGATGAAGGTAAGGACCAGTTTTAGAGTTATTAAACAAAAACATTCGCAACATTTCTGACCGGTAAAATTACATATCGTTCCTTAAAACGAATCGGCTGGTCATTTGTGGTTGATAACGCTAACATGTGATAAACTGTGACGTATCATCCCAGACTCGATGATGACCTATCGCGCTAGTTCTAAAAAAGTTATAAAACAATAGAAAGAGAAAGAAGAGGAATATTGTATTTTTTTAAGTGATAAAAGTTGAGCTAGTTTTCGTACGGGCACTGTCGACTGGTTTTTCTTGGATTATTACGAGTTACGGTCAGCATGTGTCCGTGTATTGAGTCATTTTGTTAGTTGTAGGTTTACCTTTAATTTATATCCCAAGAAATGATAATTTGAAACACAAACTGGAAAAATATCTTCGCTTATGCGGTAACCAGGCAATAATTGGCAAATTCCATTGCGTTTATGACTTAAACTTGTTCTTGGTATGGAAAGACGTTTTGAGAAATAGCACAGGCGTGGCCTTTTGTGTAATTGTTACCTTGGAATGTAGGTAATACATGCAGGGGATATTTTAAAAATTAAGAAATGCACCTACAAATTGGAAACGAATAATTCCTCGCATAAAAAGTTATGGAGAAAGTTTGCAAGCGAAGAAAATTATAAATAATGCAAATCAACTGATTTATTAGATTATTTATAGATTCATGTTATAATAACAATAAAATGTTTACTTTCTAGTACATTTATTCAATTTAAATTTTAACATGTGCGAACATTTAATTGAAATCAGGAAAACTATAGTTTATTTTAAAAACGCATATTTCCAAAATGTCATAATGCATAAAAATATAAACAACCGGCTGCTATTAAATGTAATTACTCATTTCCTCGAACGTTTACAATTTCATGAATTACTAATTGCAAGTAACCTTAAATGGTAACCTAATAAATATAATACAACTATAAGTGAGGTTAAGAAAATTGTAATTAGTATAGAACATACAAGAAATAATCGGAAGGTTTCGACAGGAGAAGTAGGAATAACTTGTTGCATTTATTTTATTATTAATTTATTGTTTTAGGTTCGAGGAACTAAACATAGGTATTTGTTTTTCTTGTTTATGTGATTACACATTTTTTATAAAGGCAATCTAGAAATTCGAACAGAACAAAGATTTCTGTAATCGTTTCACGCTGGCATTGATTATGAAGTACCCATCTAAAAGATTAAATCTAACTGCTTTTGTGAAGTATACATTTTTATAAACATGTGGGTACTCATAAAGTCTCCACTTTTACTATCGATAATAAAAAAATTAGTTAGCTGTAAAAATTTGAAATTTACAGAAAGTGAACTTAGCAGGAACTAATATCTGATTAATAAAACAAGTGGTTTAAATCAGAACGTTAAAAATAGAAATATAATAATTCGTTCTGCTAAATAGAAAATTAACATCAATAATAATTATGTTTGTGCACAATGGTTTATTCATTATTTTTATCTAGTTAGCACACCTACTTTTAATACTGTTCGTAACATTAATTCTGCAAGTCTAATATAAAATTCATAAATATAATAAAATCCCACAACCTTGAATAGATTGTCCAGAAGATGTTATGTTTATAATGTTTTTTTATCAACAAAACTACTTTATGTTAAATATGACACTTTATCTTTGCTGTATACATAAATATTAATGAACTATTTAAGATCACATTTTAAAATAATATCAATCAAATTATTCCGAATATTTAAATACAATAAACAATTTTTTTCAAGTACTGGTTAGATAACAGAAACAGATGAAGTTATAAAAATCCTTTCGCTGCCTTTTTTAAATTTACTTATTTGACTTTCAAATTGATTTTGTAAGACATTAATGGCATCATTCTCTTTTTTCTTCTTTAGATAAGTGCTTTGTTTTTTACAGCTTCATAATGTTGGTAATGCATTTGTTGTTAACACACACTGAAAATAAATATACATTAATAATAAACTTAAACATACCTTAATATTATTTGAATTTGCCATAAAACTTTCAAAAGATGAGAAGATATTATGAATATGCGTTTGCCTGATCAGATTATTCGAATCTGCGTAACCAACACTTTCAAATTTTACTTTCGAAGAAAAACTTTTTTTCCTGCTTAATACGATTATCAATTTGCTTATTTTTAGTATTTGAACTCTAATTGTTACTATTAATAATCGTAAACGAAATTATATGCTATTGCCACTGTCTATGGTTTGTTAGATTTTTATTAGATGTGTTGATCGTTAGATTTCTTCTGCACCTTGCCCGTTCTGTTATAACGAAATAAATCAATTTGATTCCGTATTATGAAGGAACCGAAAAAAACAAAAAGCGATTCGTAATGAAAAACAATTTAATAAAGCTTTAAAATTAGCCTCTGAATCATAAATATGCCCCTGGAAATATTATTCTTGACATTTATTGTTATTGTAATACATAAACAAACCTACAAATCTTTTTGCATTGTGAATGTATTGCACGTTAAACTTGTTGACACTTTGGTCGCGTGTGAAAAATTAGTAATTGTCACACTTGTTGATCTATTTACCGGTCAAGTTTCAAGTTTCATTGGGGATTTTAGGAAGGGAAGAGTATCTAATTGAATCCAAGATGATATTTTAGAAATCAGTTTGAGAGTAAAATAAAAAATATACCTATTATGAAATACACAGAAGATAAAAACTGATATGAATACACAATAAACTAATCGCAGTGTTTTCTTTCCCTTCCCTTGATTCAGTCCCATAATAAGATAACGCATGTTCGTACAACGTGCAAATGTAATCGAACTATGTGATTGGTTAGCGATAAGTAATCAAAAAAACTAAGTGATTGAGAAATTATTTCTCATTTCATATCCCTATTTTTTCATTGGATGTTACTATCTAGTAAACCGAGTTTGCAATCATAGGAAACAATATAATCTGTCGTTTGTTCATATTCGGCATAAAATTATTAATCTAATAGTCACCTGTACGTACATCTTCGTACAAATGACTGTTCTGACTTTATTTCTACAAAAACATCAAATATTTGTCGTTAATCTGTAAATTGCCCTATTTTTGAAATCTGCGTAAAAGTTAATCTGAAAGCCATGGAGAAATGGCCGTTCTTTTAATAAACGAGACTATTTTTCATATACATATTAAATTATATTTAGATTACCAAAAATATATTAAAAGGAATGTTAGAGTTCTTTTCCTAGTTGCTAAAGAGAAATTTTTACTGTTTAGTGTCTAGACTTATTTGATGCGTTAGTGTCACTGATAGACCTTTCACTTCAAACACATCTAATTAGTCGATTTATTTGATCTAGAATACTCTTTTATTTCATGCCTTCCATAAAATTACGTTAAGTAGAAAGATTAAGAAATGTAGTATTACTTGTATATTTATTTGTGTTTTCCGTTTTAATTTCATAAAGCATAAACCGATTGCATTGGCGTATTGGTATTGCATATTATAATTGAGTTTACGTCATAAGCGTAGGATGTTCAAATAAAAAATGCACGTTTCCTTAACATAAAACTGCTTTTCTGTTGATCTGAACTTTAAAAATCTAAATAATTGTTGTAAACATCTATAAGAATGTAAAAGACTTTCTAATTTGGAAGTTATTTAATTTGCAAACTAAAAAACATTTTAATTATAATTACATATTTCTTGATGCCAAGATTTCGCGACAGAGTTCATCTCATATTAGAAATTTATTTAAAGAACAGGTACCAGATGTGTATTTTATTAAAAAGATAAAAGTTCATTTTGTAAAGTGATATTTCGACAGTCAGTGTTCAAATTTATTATGAATCTAATAATCATACAGCAGTGTCGAAATCTGTAATCAAAAGTTTTTAGAAAACAAGTGAATCTGTTATTGTTATTTTATGGTTGGAATAATACTAGTTATAAAATATATATGTATATTATTATAAGGATAAAAATTATTACTTTTTAATATGAGTTTCCGTTTAATTTATTAGCAAGAATTCTGCAGCTATGTGTAAAGTTACTAACGAGTTTTAAATATTATAAAGTAGGCATTTCTCTTCTTTCACTAGTTTTACTTTACAAGCTACTGCCATATCACGTTCTTAATAAATGTTTGCAACATGGTTTTTTGCTTTGATTTTATTTTGCATACTGATATAGAAAACTGTTAATGAACATTTACATAGTATCCATGATCTAATTAAGCTTAATAATTGTAATACAAACGTGAAAACTAGGTGTGCAACAATCAATTTAAGATTTTCTTGTTTTATTATTTCCCGTATAATTTTATGGTAATACATGAAGAAAATTCTTTATGGATTACACTATTGTTTTTTATATTCGTCAGAAGTACCACATTCATTGTATTCAATTGTATTTCAAGATTGCATAAGAAGCATTTAATTGTTTCATTTTCACTATTATTATAAATATTTGCAACTGTAATAATCCAGCAAGTGGTAGTCCATCGGAAAACAGGTATTAATTCAATTTTTGTCAATGATAGATATAAATATTGCACTTGTCTAATATGTTTTTCCATTTAATTTTTGCCTTCCAGTTGTTACCGACCTTGTTGTTGAAATATTATTAGTGTAAATAATTCAAAAGATTTAAAATTTTATTTTTATACTATGAACTTGATCTTGTGTAATCGAAAAACGATCATTATTTATGCCAAACGTCTTTGCAAATTAAACGTTAAATAAGATTCTTTCTAGGGAAAAACAATAAACTGTCTCCTTTATTTATAAATTCATATATTCCGACTGTCATTATCTCATTAGTCATTTTATCATTATGTTTGCAATAATTTTAATTTAGAAACCCAGCAATAACAGGATTGCTCGAATAATCTACTGCTTTTATTCTAAAATATAATTATTTCTAAATTATAATAGAATATGGAACATCTACACAACCCATGAAGAGTCGGCAGCTTCCAAACATTCGATCGAGTTGGCTAAGAATAAATTTTAGATTGTTTCTGACGAATTATGTTCACCACGTTGCCAGTTTCGCACTGTCGAAAACCATAGAATTATTCTATTGCTGATAACACAAATGTGAGAAATCTATGTCATTACGTATATCGAAAGATTCTTTGTTTAGGAATATTGTTTGTAAGCCCCGTGTTTCTGAGAAACGATTAGTTAGAAAATCTTTTACTTTTGCAGTATTTCGTAAACGATAAACAATATTTGAAAAGAGATTTTCTGATTGGTTGTTACTGTTTTACACATCTTGTATTCAACGACCAATACTCCAGGTACAAAAGTCTAGGGGGGGAGTAAACACTTCCTTAAGCTAAGTCTGAAATACCATTGAAAGAAGAAATGATTTTGTCAGTTTGGATTTTTTTTCTTGTGCACGTTTTTCTTAAACTTGCGTTCAATGCTACAATCTTGCATGTCTTTGACATTTATAAAACAGTGTTACAAAGTTGAGATGAAATAGTTTATAAACTATACACCGTCTACTACTTCAGAAACTTAGATGATCGTAGACGGAAACTTAGCAAGGCTACTTAAACTTGAGCACTCTGTATTTCTGAGACCAGTTGTTTTTAGAGAAAAAGTTTATAGTGGTTATTAATATTTTTGAAAAAATGGCTTTCACCATCTGATCACAAATGCAGAAAAGAAATCACCCTGTATAAATATTAATTCTATGGAATGTTATTCCTTAGCAAGAAGTTAAATGTATCTAAGAAACAAAAGAGTCCATACAGTCACAGTAAATATTTTTTTAAACCGCAAAGACAGTTCTTTAACCTTTTTGTTTCTTTAAAACATGACGGTGTGATAAAATTACATATTCTTAATGGCTAAAACCAATCTTCAATATCCACTTTTTTTTAGCTATACCTCATCTGTTATACGTTTCTGATAGCTTATAACCATATGCTTTTTACGGTGCTATTTTCTATTTCCTTTTGAAAACTAACAAGAAGGCAACAAGACCTTGGCTCTAGCATTAGAAATTTGTGATGGAATAAAAAACTAGTGCCATTCTATATTTTGCCTTGTTTCAGTATGGAAGTATTATACGATAGTATGTAACCTCGGCGGTAAATCTGTCGACCACTGAAGATATGCATTTACTATGTTTTAATACATTTTGACATTATGTTAACCTCTTTGTAATTGCTTTATCCCAATCATGAGATAGCCCCATTCTCACATACTTATTTTTAAGCTACCACGTGGTTACCACCCATTATTGGTAAGAATCTAGATTTGAGAGAAATTGTAAATAATGATAGAGGGAAAATTCCTAGTTGATTGTACGTTTGCAAACCACGACAATTATGGCTACGTTAGGACGGAAAACAAAGTGATTTTTTTCTATTTACGTGAGATTTTATATTGATTTTTGTACCTATTGAGACAAGAAAGCATGAACAGGATAAAATTAGAAATCACAATCGAGGTCGTATCCGAGTCTGAGTTTTCCCTATTTCTCAGTTGTTAGTATGGTGTTCTATTTTTCATTACGGTAAACTGGTTGGTAGTTATTTCTTTAATTGCACAATCTTATACAATGGTTCTCTATCAATCTACCATTATATCTCTTTCTTCAAGTTATTGAATTAAAATGGTAAAATATTTCAGTTTATACTAAACAAAAATAAGTAATAATGGCATGCAAACTTTTGTCGTGGATTCTAAATCCTTGAACATCCGTTTCAGTGTATAAATATTCTCATTGTATCCTTCATCTTATATCTTACGAGTCTGCTCTATTCAAGCTGGGTACGATTTGTTAGTTACCTTATTAGTTATTATTTATTATTTTTTTTACTCTTAAACTGCTGTTGTGATGTTGATAATGTTGAACGTCATAGCCCCATTGACGCAAGAGAACTAATTCGGCCACACTCAAATAATGATACTTTGCCATACTATTTCTTATAATAACTGCACAGTTTTGTTTATCTGCAAATATGAATCGGTTTCTTTGGAAATTTATTTCCGCAGCAAAAACATTTGGGCAGTATGTCTAAAAAAGACTTCTGGCATTCTCCACTTTCTATGTCGTATACTGAATTGAATATACTTACCTTCTACTATATGAATTAGACTTTATGCTGTGCAAGACTATTGATCGATCTGCCCAGGTATTTTTCTTAATGTTCAGTATTTTGTCCTTTTTCTAATCAAATTGATCAACCTACTTGCCTTTCTAGCCAAATAAATTAACAGATTCGTAAAAGAGACTTCTGTACTTTAAAACTGACCCGAGAATCTAGGAGTGGCCCTTTTTTCTCATGCACGCCCTAAAAGATCGGCCTTGAATTTTAACTGTCAAACATCTTTTTGAGAAGATTCAAATGCTATCACTTTTAACTGTAATTCTGGTTGTTAACAATCGGAATTTATGTAAAAATGTAGCATTTATATTATAAAAAAGAACTTATTATTAAGATACTGTTATGTTGTTGACATCATCTAAGAAATTTACACAATTATAGTATCGTGTGCTCGTGGATATTGTAAAATCATATGTATTTATCTGTAATTTATGTTTGGTATGCATAATAAGTAATATTTTCTTATTATTAAAATCAGGTTGTTTGCATTCATTTTCATATTTATAATGAGCACTTGTCAACAGCTGCGTTTACCATTTTAGGATCTCCGTTTACTTCCGGTTATGTAATATTCATTATTTTTCATCTGAAGTTCCTTATGTTAAAAATAACATAAGGGGGTACCATATTGATTATTCGTTTATGCAGAAATAAATTTCAAGTCATTAATCGTTATTGTCGTTTATTGGAAGAAAATTGCATGCGGGCACGCTTATAGTATTTGTTACTTACTCTATGGGGTTTAGTGTGTGTAAATTAGGGGTTGATAATGCTGGTAGGAGAGGATTTAGTTTATTATTTTTTTGTAATTAAAATCTTACAGCAAGTAATCACACAATAAAAAAAATATTGTCATGTATCAAATACTTCTACTTCGGGTGGCGGAAGCTATTGTTAAGAACGTTCTTTGAATAAGAATGTGGTTAGTGGAGTTGTAGAGGAACTGGAGGAATCCGACCGTGTCCTATTCGTGATAAGTTGTTTTTCTACCTGAATCTCCCACCCTTGAACGTTAACCTCAACAGCATTGTGTGTGAGTGTGTGTGTTAGATATAGTATGTATACCTTCATATTTATAGTGGGTCATGCACCTGTACCTTCTTCAATCTTCTCCTTTTTATTTCAAACCCAGAGGGGTTCCCCCATTTATTTAGCAGCATTCACAAAGGGCTTATTCTCCAGTTTGTATACTACCTGCTAGTTTCAACAGGTCTTTTTCATAATAATACACCTTGAGATTTTATTAAAGTACACACAACACTTGCTTGTTTATCAGTTTAGGTGATAAAAGTAGGTGTGTGTATGCGTGCATGTTTTCTAGATTAAATCGTACTAGTTTATTTGTTGTTGATAAACAATATTAGAAGTTGATAGTAATGGAGAATTTGTTTTCTAGTTTGCCAATAATATTTTTACCATTTTACTATTATGACACTAATCCACTGAAATGTTCTTAATTTACGGAAAGAATAAAATTACATAACACTGTCGTGCTTAAAGTGCCGTAAAAAATACGATTGTGAAGTCCTTGAGAATTTGGTAATGTAAGTTTCTGCTTTTAACTTTAGAAAAAGCGAGATTTGCATGCAGTGTTTTTTACACATCGTTTGTCTCGTTTCATTCTTAGTTTTGTTTTCCCAAAAAGAATAACAGTAACCCAATTCATTTATTTTTGCATTTTACAAATATTTTTGTGCCCATTAAATGAAGAAATTTTATTTTTTAACGCATAAGTGCAAATAAAGAAAATCGATGAAATTAAGCAAAACAAAAATGATAGTAGTGTGATTTGCTTCGTGTTATCAGGTCATTCGTTTGTTCTACATTCTATAAGTTTCTAGTTTATTTACGTTTCTTTCAGCAGTTTTTATAGAGCGCTATTGTTCATTTCACGTAAATAAATAGATCACTATCGCCAACGATGCCAAGTGTTGAAGTATTTTCTGCAAATATCGAGGAGGATTTATTTGTTTTTCGCATTCTAAAATCTAGTTCAAGAAATGTAAACAACGGTTGTTCAATGTAGACAATGAAAAATCCAGATCAAGATTACATTTTAATATGGAAGCTGATTTAAGATGTACACTTGTACGCTGCATAAAATTGTACGTATATCAACAGCTTTTTAGAGGTTAAGGGAGACTGCAGAAATTCCAAAAATGTGTCTTAACTAGGTGTTTACTCACTCTACATAAGTCCCACATCCACTAAGATTCAAATTTATTTTTGTCTTAAGTAATTAATAAAGATGTGTATTTCTTAGTCATGTCTAGACTAGATATCCAAAAAGTCATTTACTTATAGACTGCTATGAATATAATCCTGCAGGTATATTTAATATAATTTCACGATATCTTCTATGACTAGTATAAAATGCTAAACAGTTTTTTACTAATTCAGGATTAATTGCGCATATGCTAAAACTGATAAATAAATCATAAATGTAATAAATGTTTTCGCCACTGATGATAACTTTCTTAAGTTGATGGCAGACCATTATCGGAACAACCATCTTGTAGTACAGATGATGAAATATCAGTTCCGAACAGTTTCAACATATTTTTTTATATGTGACTAAATGTTTGTATTTACTACGATTATGAGGTTTTCCAATTGGTTTGAGTATAGTTAGAATTACAGCGTTGCATTGTGATTTAGAAGCAAAAACATTTTTGTTTTTTCGAGTTTGTAAATATTCCAATTTCTTTTTCGCGGTTACTTGAAATTTTGTCTCGATTTTCTGTTATTAAGCTCGATTACGATCCAGAATCAAACATTCACCGAAATGTGTGAATACTGTCAAATCGTTCTCAATTTGAATGAGTATTTTGCATGAAAGCCTCTTTGTCAGACATTTTTTTGGTATGTCTGCAAGAATATAACTTTTGCAACATTTTATAAACTATGTTTGTGTTAAATCTTCTTTAGCATGGAAACCGTTCAACATTTAACAACTGCTAAGTCGACAAATGATGAAGAATTAAAATATGTGATAACTATAGATCTTGCTAATTAATTTATCAATAGAAGCTCTGGACTTTCCTTCATTTTAAATGTAGCTAAAAGCGTTTTTCACGTAATTCGAATTATACACTAACATACAATCTAATTAGCACATGAAATATGTAAATATTTGCCCAATCTTCAGTGTTTTCCAATTTCCAACAATGATATATCTAGTAAACATTAATTTTTAACATTTCAAAATGGCTATGTATTTAGAATACAAGAAAGTTATTATGACATAATTGTTAGTTGTTTCAAAATGACGCATCTTCCCGTTTGCTAACTATTAGTAACTGGGAATTCCTTTTAGGTAGAAAAGTTTAGAAGAATTTTCTTTTAAAAGATAAGAAGACTATTTAATGATGAGGCGCCTGATTGATTTAATAATTGTCAAAAGTTGAACTACCATTAATTTATATTTTGTTTTATATGGCCATAGGCGACACGATGAATATTTAAATATATAATAAATAAAATAGTGAACGGTTATTTAAACTGATGAATTTGCTTTTTGCGAACGGATGATTTATTTAAAGGTGATAGTAAACACAATGGAGAATATACAATCGATGAACTGAATTCCATTTACTAAAACTCTTGTGTTATTGATATTTCCCATAGATAAAGTCCATTTCGTTGGTGAATGTAAATGCAACAATCGGTTTAACCGCACTATACATACAAACCAACCAGCTAGCTCACCTAGCTAATCTACTGCCGCATTCGAGAGGATATTCTAGTGTTATTAGTTTAGTTAGTTTTGTTGAAGTAGTGACGAGACTTGTAACTAATTGTATATTTAACTGTATGTATCGGTCACGGGCTTGCAGACACAATTGCTTATTCACTGAACCATTACGGTGGCCTTGCCTTAGATTTCTCCCGCTCTCTGTTGTAACATTTATCTTTAACTTTGTTCACGTTTTGATTTTCTTACGAACCCATCGCATGGCGCAGGAGGAGTCCGATAATTAGGGGATGATTAGACGATACTCCGAATTAAACGTTCATATTGTAGTAAAGTATCCCGTTTAAAGTGAGATGATGGTTCTTTTTGAGATCCGGTCAGTTGGTCGTGTGTATAGCGGTCGTCTACATTCTTTTCCCCACGCCCATCGCGCAGGTCTGGCTCGAGCAAGTCTTTTCTTTTCTTATTGGCATACCTTGCGCGTAAATATTTCGATTCCTCATAGTATAGTAAGACGATATTGGGTTTCGTTTGGTGAAGAATATCAATACTATCTTGTTGTGCAGTATTTCACACTATTTCATATTTGCTTGTGAATAAAGGTAAAGATTTATTTCATTATTGTTGATTTTTAAAATACGCCACTTAATAGAATTACAGTGATGGAGTGTAAGATAACTTTAGTAACGCAAATACATAAAGCGTTAGTTAAGAAACAATAAAAGAACTGTTTATCTGGAATAAAAAGCAGCATTACTTAAACGTTATAAATAAGTACCTCTGGGGTTTCAATTCACACCTTAATCTCAAATCACACTGGCGGCCACTTCAATAAAACTATGCTTCTCTTAGGTATCTGATCTCTCGACATAGGTGTGCATAACACTGAAATTACTATTTTATTTTGTTATAACATTATTTCCAATACCTGTTGATTTAATTTTAATATTATATCTCGATCTTGAATCATTAAAAGTATAATCGTAAGGTTAAAAAATTAAAGGAGTTCCACAAGATTTGATTATAAAACCACTTTTATTCATCACATACTATTCCGGTCATACTTTTCATTTAGGTTGTGTAGAAATTTATTGTTTTATTGCGGCATTAAAAAAGTATATCGAGGATACACCTTTCATAAAGTATTGTGGATGACTGCTAGTAAAGCATTTCTTTGACTATAGACGAGTACAGGGGCCATTTTGGGGCCGAATTTGCTCCTTTAAAAGCAAATTTATCAGCAGAAACTAACTTTAGAGAAGGTATTTGATCAAAATAATTTAATTGTGATTGTCAGGCTGTAAACATACGAACATGTCTTGTTATATATACGAGCCAATTCAACCAATTTGGTCCCGTGCCCATATATGTCTTAGATGAAATTAACAGAAGACTGGCATTAGTAAATGTTAGTTCACATTAAGATAGCATTTTAGAAGACCTTCATTTTAAGCCGGCTCCAAATAACGTAAGCAATTTGTATTGGTGACTATGGATGAATATTATTGTATGTGAACATTGGCATGCATGTCCAATGCTCGTTTATTAACGTAATGTCGACGTGAACGTCGGCTAATGTCAACGTCTGCAGTGATTGATCATGTGTTTTTATACACACGCTGCAACGAACTACACAAATACTGGCTTGAGCCAGCTCTATCGTTCAGAGCTAACTATACCTTATTGAGACATCGAGTAAGACCTCTAAATTATTACTGTCAGCTTTTTGAAAAATGCTTGAAATGATTTACAAATATGGAAGATACAAAGTGATGCAAGAATGTAGTCAAAGTATGCAGTAGATTTGTAGAAATAAAATAAAACCAGAAAACAGTAAGAGACCGATATCTCCTAGTCATGCATAAAGATTTCTGTAACACACCTATGTAACTGTCACAATTCTATTTATTTATTACTAAAAATCTCTTTAATTCCTTTTTGATTAATCTAAAGTTTTTCTCAATATAGAGATCTTCAATGAATTATGGCTTGGAATAATCTCCACGAGTAGAATAATAAAAGGAATTCTGATATAGTATGTACTTTGTATAGCTTCATCGTTTTTTCATCCATCCTGCAGCTTTCACATTTCTTTATTGTAATCTTATCGGAAGCAAAACTATACATGTTGAGATGCAACAGAATACGTATTATGAAAACGAAAGAAGCGAAATCAAAACTGAATATCGGCAACTTAATCGTCCGTGCGAAGCAGACCTAATGAAAGGAAGGTAAGATGCTGTTTTCTACTGTTGCAGTAAACTCTTTCTCAGCTGGAAGATTGGTATTCTTTGTTCATTAACTTCGTATCATTCATAGACAAACATTTAAAGATTGCATTTACAAACTCTTACTTGACCTTTCACATCAGGACAAATTGCTAGTAACTTACCAGCAACTTACTAAGTTTCAAGAAATCTATGTATCTATTATCTGACGAACTTAAAAAAAATTTCTTTTGTTCTCTCTTTTCTCGACTTCCTATTAGCTGAAGATATGTCGGTGATTCCAGACAATGCTCGGCAACAGAGATTCTAACACCGATCTTTTCTGGCATGGGAATCTGGATACTTGCCAAAGCATGTTTTGGAAACTCATCGAATAATTCAAAATGCACTTGATGATAATTACAAATTCTTGTCTGTCATTCTGATATTGTTCAATAAGAGTTCCAAGTATTCCTTTGCTTCGCATGTTACATATGAACCCAGAAGATTCTTTTTTCCATGTTCCTTTTTTATGGTCTAACAAGGACCCACAAGCTACAAATTTCTTGAAGTTTTGGTGCGTTTTAGTTCAAAGTCTGAAAGTTAGTTACCGTCACTCGGTTTCAAAGAGAGTATTTTTGATGTTACAAATTTTTGGATATCTCATCCTTTCTACGTAGGGAAAATCTGTTTTGCTTGCTGTAAATCCGAACACATATTGGAAAGGTGTTTTTTATCAAGTGAGAAGGTGTTTTGCGATAATAGCATATACTTGACTCAACTATACGCAGGCTTATTTTTAGCACATGACAGTTGAACTTTTAATAAATGATAATATTTAACATTATAACGTGTCACACATTAATGTAGTTCAACTGACTAATTTGCACTTGAAAATAATAAACATTAAATGCTAAAAATAAATTGCCTTCAAATTCAAATGTAAAGTGTCATTGTCGAACTCGGAATTCTATGACAAATTATTTTTGTCCTGCTTGAGATGCGATGGGAAACAAATGAAACGTCCAAGGATTTGATATTTTAAATTTTCACTAGCGTGGCTACGATTTTTTGTGAATGTTACATTAGAAAACAGTTAAATTTAGATAAAAGCCTTTCACACTAACAGAAAATATATTTTTTTAATTCCACGTGACAAATATTTAAAAACAGATTTCTCATAAATCCTAAGTGAAAAAATTGTTGCTTCAACCACCCGCTGAGGGCTTATAATGCCTCCCATATTTGTAACAAAAGTAAAATCTCTTCTTTAAATCTTGTGCATTGTACTTAATGAAATTTTTATACCCGAACCTCTCCAAAAGGTGGGATTTTTTTTATCGTATGAAAGAGCAGTTCTCCCACGCTTTAAAAACCTTTAAATTCTATTAAGCGTAAAATTATGACGCGGCCGTTTTTTTGTATGGTTCCGCTCCAGGGGATTGAAATTATTATATGGGGGTTCGGTCTCGAATTAAAAAAATATTCTGTGACCCATTAGATAAGAAGACTTTGTTTGAACTACTTTTTTAATTGTAGAAGCGAGATAGACGGATAACGGATTTTATTTATTCATTTATTTTTGTCTTGAACCATGACGGAGTACGGGTCATGTTTTATAATTGAGTTGAAGTATACGTACGATCTTGAAATCATGGTTAGTAAAATATTTAAAGAGTAGGTTGGGCCGCTGTAATCTGTGTTAAGTCTAGAAATTGTAAATTTCCGGAAATCGTTTAAATTTTTTCGTGTAAATATTTCAGTTTTACACTTTTATAGCGGCCAAGAAGAACTTGGAATGTTACATACAGTGTTTGACTTATTGGTTAATGATGTAAAGTGTGAAGAAAACCATAAAATTGATGAATGTTCGTTTCAAATATATCCATTTTTCAATGCTTCAACTTTTTTCTTGGTGTAAAGATTAATTTGAAGTTTTTATGTTTCTACTTTTTCGTGTCTTTCTTTCGAATAACAGCTAAATTTAATTGCTATGCAGTTCTCACACGAATAATATATACAGAGATTTAATTTTAGATCATGATGGAGATACCAAATGTTTTGTTTTATCTCTTCTTCGTCTGTCACTTCTCTACCTCTATACGTATAGTAAATTTGCTAACCTGATTTAGTAAGAATCTGTAAATAAAAACATTTGTATCTCTTTTTCTATTTTTTGTTCTCGCATCAGAGACGACGCAGTTTAAATTTAAAACAAGAATATTCTGAAATTAATTAAACCCTTCTTATAAAAGTTTCTAGGAAGAAGATTAACCTAAAAACAGGTAGCAAGGAAGGTATAGTTTCATGCATTCAAATCAAAACGGCAATAGCTTCTGTACAAATTGACTTATTTAAACTTAGTTAACGCTGCATGCTAAAAACAACCTCCTCACTGAAAGAAGTTTATGTTATAAATGTTTACATTGTCATAACACAACTGCATTTCCATCAAGTTGTAATTGGAGGTGACGTGCAGCAGTTTAGTTTATTCCAAGAATTATTTTCACAAGTTTTACTATTTGAGGCTCATTCACTAGAGGAATATTTATTTGCTTTATTCTTAAAGAAATTAGATCTATTAATCAGAAAATATGACAAAAATGGCATAGAAGATTTTCTTTGTTTTTCTTTTTTGTGTCAAATAGATACTATATAGTAATAATCCTGATAAGTAGTGTACCGATTGTAAAGTATTGGTTTATTACAATATCAGTTACTGTCCCGGAGCTCGTTTATTTATTTTTGCATCTTCACTTGAAAGCTAGAGATAATCAACAACAGATCTGTAACTATACAATTACATTTCTGTAAAATTTATTTAATTTTACTTGCCACGAAAGCTGTTCGCTTTGACACCTTGCAGAGTGGTCTTAAATGAGTTTTTTGCAGCGGCTAATTTGTGCTTTATTTTCGACAACCCCTCCGTTGAAGCTTATTTTTATTTTATACAGCAAATGAATCTGCGGATAGCATTGGTACATTTTGTTCAATCTACGAAGCAAGAAAAAGTACAGGGATGTGATTAAAATAAAACATTTTGGTATCAAAAGCAAACAAAGAAGTGCTTTTTAATGTAATTTTTACTGCAGAGCAACAGTTGTCATTATTTCAAGTCTTTGGTCGTGATTGGTGTCTTCTAAAGAAATGGAGAGAGAATGTCCCTGGCTGCCCACGCGTATCATCGATCCCCTAGGAAACTGTCACTGAAGCCAACGCTTTCGTTCACTGGAGTATTAATTTAGTATTTGAATCTTCTTCGTAGTGTTTTTCTTATAGGACTTGTAAGCAAAACCAAAAAGGAAGTTCAGCCTGAAAACGAAGTTGTTGGTTAGTGAAAATCGGTATTGAGAATTGCCTGATGGTTAGTGACGCGTTGTCGAAGCAGAACGTTCTCTAGATTTGCAGTTAAAAGTTAGAGATGTTAAATGTATAGTAATCTGGGAAATATTTTTGGTATAGCTTCACAATTTTACTCGACTGTTATCTCTCTGTGCAAGTTTTTTATTACCCAAGACGCGGCAGATCCGAGACAGATAATAGTATGAAACTCTTATGACGGAACGAGTGATTGGCAACTTGGAATATTTTCTTTCCCCGCAAACACTATGTAGTTTTGGTAATGAACAATGCCACTTGTGTGCATACATTTTAAACCAGTGAAAACGCAAGCATGATCATGACGAAATTTAAAATAAAAAAAATCTTTGATCCCAATTGCTCGAGAAGTATTCGAGATATCGAAATACCAATTATGTATCTGTAATCAGGAAATGATTGTAAGTCGACTTCATATACAACATATTGTCCTGTAAAGTTACGGGAACATGGCAACAGACCAATAGACAGATTATGTCGAAAAATCGCCATTTTCTATCTCGATTATCTCGAAAACTATTTCAGATATCGAAATACCGATTATGTATCTAATCAGGAGAAAATTCTAAGCTGATTCCATCTATAACATGTCCTGTAAAGTTACGGAAACAGACCAACAGACAGACAGACGGACGGAATGTACGAATTCAGATACGCAATTTTTTAAATTTCGTCGAAAATGATAGCCAGAGTTTTTGTTGGAGCATAAGAGTATTTTGTTTTGCATCCGCAAGACAGTTTCTCGAAATGTAAATCTTTTTTAAATATTTGAACTATGAAAATAACGGCTTGCAACAAAAAGAACTTTCAAAGCAGAGAAAAGAAAATGACGAAGGAGTCGAATGAACCTGAAAAGTAAAGAAACCGTAGTTACTTACGTAATGATAAAGAGACGAGAAGAATTCCGAAGCAAGAAATCGTAAGTCCGAATTAATTACTTGTTATAGAGATATAACATAACAATAGTCGTGAGTTCTGTGATATTTTAGACTAAAAAAATATTTCAAAAACCTCAAAAAAATTTCTGAGAAGTCTCTCACAATTTACAGGAACAGATGAGCACTTTGTAATCATAACTAACTCGACTACAGATTCTTTTGTACACGTGGTATATTTAAAATAACGTAAACTAACATCTTTTATTTTTCGCAAACTGTTTACAACAAAAGGTCAAATTAATCTTGAGGTAATGATGTGATAGTGTTTTTATTATTAATTTGGACATAAAAAAGGCATTGAACTTGTACAAACAAAATATAACAAAGTATTCAAAGCAAATCTGAGCTGTAGTTAATTATTGCCAGAGTAAGTTTAATCATATTGTAGATTTTTTTTCTGAAAACAGGTAGTCTTTAATAATATCTGTTTCCTGTAATTAACATTTTCCGTTTGAAGCACACTGATAGGTAAATATTAATAAGTTCTTTATGAATAAAGTCTTGATGGCCAACTAGTTCTATTTTTATTGCTTCTGTTTTTCTTTCTCTGCAAACACAGAAAAATATGATGTAAAAATAAATTTTTAGTCATGCAACGGAAGCAGTATTTATCTGTTGCAAACAAGAAAAATCTTTTTATTAGTAAAGAAACCGTTTGAATTTCTATAAATTTGTATTAGGCATTGTGTCAAACAGTTACAACTTATTGGTTATGACATTTCAAGATTTTTATTAGTTCCTTCTGTCTCTTCCTTATTCTAATGACACATCAGCATTGATCACATACTTGGAGCTATTTCTACTGTTCGTAATAATACGTTCTGAAGATAAAATGAAATTAATAGTTTAAAAATTCTCTTTATGTTAAGTAAACCTTGGTACAATTCCATGCATTCCGAGCAAAAACGCTTCAAGCTTGAAAATCTGCAATTTTTTCATACATTCTTATATACAAGCTACAAGGGCGTTGAGTGAATATAGCACGCATGCACACATATCTTGTCTCTAAAAATAGTCAACATTTAACGACCTACTCAAAGACATTTCATATCATCGTAAATGATTCCATTTTACTTTTAAATAAGAAAGTTTAAAACGAACCTTTTTTTCTCTTGCTCTCCGTATTATTTTACGTTGCTTTGTTCTTTTCTATGTCACGCTAAGATATTTTGAATGGAAAGCCAATCGAACGCCCAAACGTTCAATTTAAGGTGGGCATAGTATAAAGTATGCAACGGCGTGGGTTTTGTTATAATGCTGCAATCGAAATATAAATACAAAGGTATACGTATATACACATACTGTTGTGTATGTTAACAATGTGTATATAATATAATTGTGCACTTAAAAACTTATTTCACACGCGAGTTATATTTACGTGTATGTGTCTCCTAAAGCGTATGCAATAAATCACACATCAAAGCACTAGAATAGTTTTTTCAGACTTGTTTCTTGAACAACTGCTAATTATGTTAGCTAAATTATACGTTTAAATAGATATACGAGTACTTTTGTGTGTCAAATGTGTTTCTTCAGGCTATTAAGGTATCAGACGGTTAAAGATGTTGAACTTCTTAGAAAGACGCTCGTATTTTCACAAGGTGTTAACATCCAAACGTACACTCTGCCCTCCTCAATAAGATTTTGTTGGAAAGATTGCAAGTAATATATCATTGTTTTGATATAACTAATGATGTTATGTTACATTAATTTGTAAATGTGATAATGAGCAAAGTTTAATATTTAAGGCAATTTTTCTTTTTTGCAGAATCGGCGCGAAAACAATCAATTATTATGTAAGTTTTTCTTCCTTCTAAGACATTGTGGTTATAACAATTCTAACTACAAAAGCATTTCTTTTAACGTTCAATTTTTTTTGTTACTACACTCTACGATATTTTTTTGTCTTATCCTGGTAATCTTGCCCATAACGTTAGTTTATTGGAAAGCATAACTAAATTTTAAATATCTAATATTGACACAAATGCAAAATAACCATATCGACCATAAGCTTTTACACTAAGATATCTATACAATCAGTTTTACATTGATGGGTGACTAAATCTCAAGATCCAAATTAAAGATATTGCCTAAAGAATACTATACAAAAGTGGTATACAATTATTTACAATGAAAATTATTTAGTCTTAGTTGTGGTTTTCTACTAAACAGTTTCTGTAGCTTTAAATGTTTTGAAATTAACTATATCATGAAGATTGCACATTCTCGGATGAACTAGATTAAAAATTACTGCTCAATGATTGACTTTTCCAAAACTTAATCCATGCCCATCCAATTCTTATTTTTGTTAAATCTTTCCAAGTATTGACAAAATTGCAACCAAACCTAAGGAGAATTCACGTTGGAGATCTGAACAGCTTCTGGTTAGTAGAATAATGTATAATTCGCGACATCAGGATAAGGATGGTTTCGAGGAGCGTGGAGCATTTGGACTTCGTTCCGTATCTTGAGAGACGCAGAACCCTTTCTTCTATACCGACATTTAACGGTTGACTTGCACAAATTGTGTGAATCTGTTTACCCAGTTCTGTAATGAACTTTTCTTATTCTAAAAGATTCTAAAAGCGATTGAGATTGATATGACAAATTGTATAGACAGCAATTTTTTAACTAATGGATGTGTAAGGTTCTTCACTGTAGATTGGAATTTTCCAAAGTTTCTGATAAATATATTCTTAATCTTGTTCATTTCAAAGAAAACAGTTTTACTTTTCTTCATGCTCAAGATAGTTCTTCAAGGCTCATTAAGGATTGAGCTACATTTCACATTCTAAACAATTGCTCCTTGCAATTCTCATCTGTTTTGCTACCTCTAATGTTAGTCAGTCGATTGAAAATTATTCAGCATTTTTTCGTTTTTTAAGCTTTCTTTTCGAATACAGTATGTATGAATCTACTAATCCACACCATCGTCTTCAATCTGCCCGAGAATACTTAGGCCATAGAAAACTCTAGAACAACCAGAAAATGCGTGTTGCTTGTCATTCTTGGTTTTGCACATTTGTTTGGATTTGCATTGTATTTACTTGCAATTCTTGAAATTGGACCATGTCGTGATTGAGAACAAGAAGAAAAACTTCACCGTTTCTTTTTATTAGTATTAGCGCACACTTTCTTGGGCCGGTTTTCCTAAGCTAAACTCTTATTTTTAGCCAGATCCGAAAAAACGAAAACTTTGAAGATTTGAATATTAGGCTTGCGCAGGCCCTCACAGCATTCCGATAGTCTATACATATGCATGTGTCCAAAAATGAAATATCCTAGAGAAGACTGTTCCATTATTGATTCTGATGACGTTGGGGCGTTGCTATTTTAACATTGGGGTTAATAATTACTTCTCCTGCCCCCCCTCAACTGCTGTAAAGTAAGCCAACAGAAGAATCTCCATATAATAATAATAATGTTTATTATCCCGGCACTTTCCCTTGCTCAACACAAAGAAATGCAATTTGGTTTTGTTACACAAGATCAAAATTAAAACTACTACAGTTTTCACGAACGGAGAAAAACGCCTTATCTCACGAGTTCAAAGCGCATGTTTGTAAACTCTCTCGAAGAGTAGAAGTTCGAGACAGAGCATTCTCTGATACACAAGTTTTCCTTCCTGCAAAACAAGACATAAATTTATCTAATGTGAAATGAGGTCCATTTTACATCTCTGACAAGAAGTAAGATAGGGTGTAAATGGTAATTTCGCAATTTGCCATGAATACAATTGTGAAAGTGACAGACAACAGTCGTGTCTATGCAATAATACCCTAGATAGATTTAACTACTTCTGCTGATAATCTTTAAATCAAGTTATGGCTGCATAACCTTTAGAAAGGCTTGGTTTACCAAATTTTACAGTTTTAGACACGGGGATATTTTTGGTATTGGAGAGAAGTTTAAGATTAGTAGAAATACTTTTAACGACGGAAAGAGACATAAAGGTAGGTGGTTGTTTTTGAGATGTGAGATGTGAAAGATGAGTTTTCATGAGTCTTGCCTAGTAATTAGATCTTTTGGATTCTAGTATAGGTATTGCTATCGAATGTGTTCGTTCTCTAAACAACAGTACGTAGATGAGAATACATTCGGTATAAAACATTGAAGTCGCTCTAGAGTTGATAAGAAATTTTTTTAATAGAGAAATTAAATATGTGCTGTTTAATTTACATGGGTATTTAAAAGTATGAATGTCTGATGGGCGAATATAAATGAAAACGAGACTTTAGAGAGAATGTTTTTCTTGTAGAGAGGATTTAAACGCAAGGAAGACTAACTTTCAGACTTGCGTAATGCTGTGATTGAGAATAGCATGAAGATCTATATCTAATTTTAAAATCAATTTCGATTGTTATTTATAGGCAGAATGGTAGGATCATGTAGGTAATTATTGCTGTTTTATCAGCTGTTCAAATTAAATTCTTGCCCGCTTAAAAATCAGTTTATTTTGGCCATAAGTGGTTGGAAAAAGAAACCGTGGCAATCGTTATTTGCTCCTGGGCGCAAGCAATGTTGCAAGACATACACCCACAAGTGAAATCATAGTTGATATCTAACATACATTTTATGTCCAGTCTCGTTGCTCATTAGTCATTACATTTACAAAAACCCTTACTGTTTCATATTGTGACTTGATTGTAATTAAAATCTCATCGGTGTTATTTATTGGGAAAAAACCCGATATATGTTAGTTTAGGTTACGTCAATCTTTTCTTTTGAGCGTGAAAAAACCAAGTTAAAGTATATCTAGATATGAAATTGGATTTGTTTGAAATGGCCTTTCCTAATAGTCCATAAACTCTGTTCTATAAACAGTTTTAATAAAGGCATACAATTATTGTTTTGAACGTTATCGATAATCTACCCACTTTCCAATTTAAATTCTTCAAAAGTTAATAGGAACAATGTAGGTAGTGCTTTGGTACCATTTTACAAGAATAATTATGATGAACATCCTGGGCAAACAAGCATAGAGATGAGATCTAACTTTCATTGAGATATTAGAAGAATAGTAAATGAGCAGAGATTCATAATTCTTGTAATGTTACTTTCTTTTTAATCACCACTTTAAGAATGATAATACAATTTGTAGGTTGCAAAAAATTCAAATTTATATAACTGGATAGAAAAACAAAAAAGCATGTTTAACATGCCATTGTCGACATCTCTTTTCAATATATCACATCTATTTATCCAATGAATGTGATTTTCTTTATTTAAATTAATTTAGAATGTAAGTTGTTTGTATCCAATTCAATATAATTGAATCAATCTGTTTTCAGTGTTGCTTTTAAAGAGCATTAACTAATAGCACCATTGCCTGATAGAAATTTTAACGTTGGTCTTTTTTTCTTTCTCTCGCACCACTAGAATATTTACTATTTGTGAGTTTGGAAAAATCATGAAAAACACGCTCAACACGTGACGATTTTTGTGAGACGCGGGGCTGAAAATAACTGCTCTACAGTTTCTAAGAATAATTCTGTTTATCCAAGAGCAATGTGCGTCCGGTGATCTCTCTTGTAGCTAATGTTTTTAGTTCAAGCTTTTTTTTTCCGAATTCCATGTTTTCATTCTGATCTGTAGGATTTAAAAAAGCTCTGAAACTTTATCTTTGAGGGATGGATGTTCTGGTTTTTGTCAGCTTTTATCTATCGCTCATAATACCAATCTCAGTGGTAGTGGTGGTATTTAAGGTTTTTTGTTTCCTTTTTATTTTTTGTTAATATTCATTCCTCGAAGAATAAATACATATACGTAAATGAATAAATAACAATGAAAAGTAGTATTCACTGCATGTACTTGTTGTTACGTTCGTTTCATCATCACGCATGCAAATTTTGTACGTCGTTCGATGGTGTTGTTGACCAACACTTTTATAAAGGTTTTCCGTTAGAGAACATTATTTCCTTTTTAAATTTACGCAACCATCTCTTAGTAAGCTAAATAGTCTCTGGATTGTACTTTAATTAAATTTGAATACAAAACGGGAAGTATCTTAAATTATTATCTGTTCGTTTCGATCTTTTAACGGATATGCATACTATGCATAAAATTGCGATGCAATTTTATTCAAAACCTTTTTGTTTAATTATTGCAATTTGTTTTTAATACGCTTTTCTTTCTTTTGTTTCAGGTAAGGTTTCGATTTTAAACATGAACCAGAAATAACGTAAGAAGTCTTTGAATCCAGCAAACGATGTGTAAGAAAAGATAAAAATATGATTATTGATTGCGTCATTAATATTTAAGCCGTGTGGTTTTCATAAATCATTCGTTTATTACGAGAAAATAGAAAGGTCTGTATGATAAAAAGATTTTAACCTCGTAGTCAGGATGTAACCATTTTAAATCCATATATTTGCTTAATTAAAACACTACGATCAAAAAAAAGAAAAGAAATTCTCGTGTTAAAATAATTCCTTAAAAATCCTCAAGGCGATTTATTAGTTTCTGGTAACTTATATAACTTGCTTTTTGGTTAATTATTTTAAGGAAATATATTCTATACCAAGTATGAGATTTGTTAAAGTAATTTCTATGCAAAACGTTAACATTTTGTTGGTATTTAAGATAAAGGTGCATTTTCTAGAGTTTACAAATCATCATTAGGTTTACTACTAAAGGTTTCATGATAATTGATCAAGTTTTTAAGGCTAAATTAACAACAAAACAGAATGAGAGAAATAACATAAGATTTCCAAAGTAACTTTCATTATGTAGTTGTTTATAGTAGTTACATCTAGCAGTGTAATCGTTCAGAGTTCCTGCGGTTAGTAAGTACTAGCTTTCCATTCTAATGTCATAGTAGTTTTTCTTAATATTCTCCGATGAAGTTAATGATTATCTGGTCCCAGGACTTCTCTGTTTTGGCCTTAACTGTTTCTTCTTCGGTTTCAACAACATTTTTATTTTCTGTCTTCTTTATATTACCGGTTACTACCTTATGAACTGATTGACTTCATGATTCTCATAAAACATTGTTCATCTGTTGTACCTATTTGTAGTCACTATGCTAAAAAGATTTCCCTCTGATCAAAGTCCTACTTTTCATGGCAAGACGAATATTATTTCGTTCTAGGGTCTTTTACCTATCAAGAAGAGTTTCGCATTGATCAGATAAGAGATTTTTTTTGAATATGCCATTGGCCATCAAAGAATAATACCTAAACTTCTGTTTTTCCATTTCCATTACCGCCTGTGTATGGTTATTGCCTATACTGTATGTCCGCTCATAACGTATCTAAGATCTTGAGCGTTTTAATGTCGGTTTGCTTACCGACCATAAGCGGGCTATCATCGCGCTATGGCGCTTTTCTTATTAATCTTCTTAAGGGATATTAAAGTGGGCAGATGACGCAATAAATGATTGTGTCTTGTGTTAATTTGCATTACACATAGTCGGGTTTTACTCTTGCTTACATGCTAACTTGCATACATATGCGTGATCGTGCTAGGTACTGCCTTAGGCCATTCACACTTGACAGCGAAAACCACATTAATTTTTTATTTGATGCTTTAATTTTGTATTTATGAATTTCACCCGTTGATAAACTTCATAACCTTTTTAAAACTCAAGAAACATTCTCTATATACATTTAAAAAATACGAATAATAAGAACTGATTAATTTAGATAAACAGGTAGGTGATACGGGCAATGCTGTTGTTAGATGATTAGAAAACGGAAACAGGCACATAAGAAGAACATAGATGCGCAAAGAAGAAGCATGTTACGTAAAGTCGTTTAAAATGCAAATTCAGAACCGGAAACCAGAACTGATGTAGTTAACTAAAGTATACTTGCTTTGATATGCCTGCTCAAGTGATACGTGTACTTTTAAAAAATTTTTTTATCAAGTATGACTAGAAGGTATAATATAGTATTGATGCTTTACCCATTGTGCTCTTGCAAATAGTTGAATTGTTGATGTGCTGTCTTTCTGGTATTTACTTATAATATTTGTTGCTTGTGCATCTGAACCCACAGATCAATTATTGTTGCTCACGATTAACCGCCATTAGCCTTTCCTTGTTAAAATTAGCAATTTGCTTACGCCTTATAGAAAGTGTTTATCGATATCCCCGCAGAAAGTTTTCTGCACGTTTTTACTAATATAGTCCATAGTAAATGTAATTTTAGCTTTAACGAGACTTAAAATTGGTTAACGATATTTATTGCGATGCCTAGTAATCTGTCCAACCATCTGTTGATGATTCATGTTATGAAGGACACACGCCTTCTCTCCTCACAAACTTACGTTCTTTCTTTATCCAATCCGGAATATTCAACTTTGATCGTAGAAATGGAACAACTGAGATTGTTTTTTCCTTTGATTCCCTCATGACCAAGTTTCCATATAGAACTCTCAGTTCGAGCTAACCTAATCCAGATTTAGCTGTTTAAATCATAGGCTATCTTTTATCTTATTTGCAAATTAGTGTTGCTACTACTTTTAATAAGAAGATTTTAGTATATTGACCTAGAATTAATTAAATCTCATTCTTAAGTTTTTGCCCTCATTCGAGCCTCATCTACATTTCGCCCACGCATTTTTTGTATGTACTAATTCATTATGGTGCATATTAAAAATTTATTTTCTATTATAACATCTAGCATAAATAGATCGTTAATGTTAAAATAATCCAATTTTAAATAAATAAATCGATTAAGAGTTCAGCGAAACGAATTGTCAGTTTTCAAATGAGATTTTCAAAGTTGTTTCTATTTTGAATAATGTTGCTTTTAAAAGAAGGCCTCGTAAATTATGGTTACGAAGTAAAATGATACATTAGGAATTTATAATTTTTCTTGAAAATGCTTTGATGTATCACCGCCGTTGTAAAATGTGAGATTTTTGTAAATGTTAAATTTTTCTACTCTTTTAATTATGATGTTCATAAACATTCATTTTCTTAATTTATTAATAGCAAAAGAAGTGGGTCACATTTGTATAAAATTCACAATAAATTTTTTATCTGTAAGTTTTTATATAGATACACATAGATAATCCTGATATGCTAAATGAGGGAGGTGGTAAGTATCAAGTCTAACACGTGCTCTATATATACGTATGTATATCCTCCTTTGACAATCCGGTCCTGACAGTATCTATTAAATTAATCTTCTACCATAAGTTAAAAAAAAGTTAATTTCATATTCAAATATGGATTGTGTGTGTGTGTTATAAATTTTTGTCATATATTAACGAGACTAAAGACCTTCAACTTGGGTTGGGCTACAAGTCCCCAGACTGCAAATATGTAGATCACTGAACTTATTCTCTGGTTTTGTTCATGCAGGCAAGAACAAGATTCGATTGATTTCGTGTAATGAATATGCTGTTCAATCGAGCGTCTGTTTGTTGTCACAGTAGTTAATAAGATGATGGTAGTTGTGCTAGTCATAAATTAGGTTTGTTCTACCTTCTTTAACAGAAGTTTGTGAAATATCAAAGAATCAAGTTCAACTAGTTTTAGTATAATCTGAAAAATAAAATAATAAACGAGTTTAACTTGAACTTGGAAGGATTTTATCTTATTGTTATTACCATTCAGTAAAGCATAAATTAGTGGAAGAAGATTTGATTTGAAAACTTGAATCAACCTGGCAACGTTTTTAGGATCTTTCAATGATACAACTGCAGTTAAACTAACATAAGTAAATTTCTTAAATTGCAAGCTTCATCTTAGAACTCTACTTTTAGCGCGGATGACTTGTGAATGTCTTACCTTAAGTGCTACTAAAAATGCCTTCTTACAATATATTGGTTCTTCATTAGAGCCAGCATTAAGGACAGGCGAACAGACAACTATCTTCTGTTAACATTCGGCTGACAAACTTAAACCAAGCGTCCGTTTTACTTTTATTACTCTTTTTAAGTTCAATCTTGGGTTCATTTAAGTCTCCACAACATGAAAAAATAGAATTTCATAACGTTGAGTAATTGTAATGAAAATCAATCTGCCCATTATAGCATAACCCTAAAAAAGATTTATATTAGATGAATAGGAAGGGAGCCATCACCATGGGATGTCAAAGCAAGCATGCCACTGTCAAATTTAAGTCGGCACAAGGTTTTCCGTGGTTTTCATGAAGTGAGTACCGGAGTACCCTATCTTTAGCTTTTTCAAGATTAGCATCTTTTAATCTGAAGACCCGCATTCAAATAGGGAAAAAACACAATGACTATTCTTCCTCGTCCTTTTCTTTAGCGAACTGGGATCTCCAGATAGTCGATATGAATCCCCGAAAAACCCTAAGTTAACATGAATAAAGTAAGAATTAAATTACCAAATTCTTTGGTTTGCCCTAAATAATTATTAGTTAGGGGTTTCTTTCCCTGATAAGGGAAAAATGTGTGTACTCCATTAGCTGAGTCGAGTCAAAGACAAAAGAGAAGAGATGAGGAAGCTTACTGGCAGCTGTGTTTGCAATGCAAGAAGGAAATAGTCCATGTTTCATTCCTCCATTGGGAACGAGCTGCTTTAGGACCACGTAAACTTTTCTCTGTCACTGAGAAGTTAGAATAATTGGTCCTGAATGTGGAACCGCACCTGCTCATTGCACTGCATTAAAAAACGCACAGAATTTAAATTAAAACACTAGAAATCCAGAAAATTTTGCTGTGAAATATTTTAGGAAGTATTTTACGAATGAAGATAAAGATATCGTGATAGAGAGAGAACAAGAGAAAAGAAATACAAAGACAATACGTGTACCAGGTAGATAAAGAATTTCTGAAAATTCCTGGTTTTCAGTCCAATAACTTTCCGTTATCGTTGTTAATCGTTTCATTTCTAGTTTCATTTTGTTAAAAGGTTGTATTTGTATTGACAAATTGCAATTGCAATCTGCTGATTTCAATTTATACCTACGCTTTAACCACATTCTGCTATCTGAGATTATTTCACATTTCACGCCATGAACTTTAATGTTGTTTTGTATTTCGCTTATTTATTGTTGACTATTTTAATTAGCGAATTTTTTCTAGGATTTATAGTCTTGCTTTTGAATATTAGAATCATATTATTCGAATAAATGTTAAAAACATTTAGCGATCTTCAAGATAGAATTCGGAGATCCCAATAGTCTAGGACGACATCAAGAAATGTTTAGAAAGGTCACAAGTTTCTATCTTACTAACCTTAATCTAATAAGGAAAGCAGATGTATATTGGTTAAAATATAGAAAAGAAGAGAAATCCTTCTCTACAGAATTCCGCTACTCTGTTGGGTTACAGAATGACAATTTTCCTTTGATGGTTGTATGTTATTTGTTGAGAATGGTCAATGAATGAAGATGGTAACCTAGAAAATTATTTTAATTTCTTCAGCATTGTTGACTACATAACAAACTTATTTTTGCGACTATAAATCTTGTAATAATAATAATAATAATAAAGGAATGTTGGATTTTAACTATAGATATGCAGATGTTTTTCCAAGATTTATTAAGAGGACATCGTCTCTTAAAAGTTTCACTTTACTTATCTTAAATTGCAGCTTCGTTTATCTCGTTCGTGCTCTCTACTTACCTTTTAAAAAGTGAAATCTGTTTCTCTAAATTCTTCTTTTATTCTATTCTTATCTAATTTTTCCACGATGCAATATTTATTGCAATTATTTTGTAATTTTGCTAATTTTAGAATTGCAGGACCTTAGATGTGACACTAAATAGCGAGGTAACCCAAGCAATTATTTCTTTAACTAAACTACTTTACAAGTACGTAATTAATAACACTAATTAATTAATTACCTATTATTCTCGCTAATCTATATTTAATTTATAAAGTAATGTCAAGGAGCAGTGTGACTCTCTAAAAGTAATCATGGTAATAACAATACTTTGCACAAGATTAGCCTATAATGCGTTTGTTTTTAAAATAGTTTTCGACAAAGACTTAATTTCTACAGTAATTGAGTGTAAAATTTTAATTACCCAATTCTGTATAAGCGTGGCACGACCTTGGGGTCTTGTGTGTCTGTTTTAATTTCACAAGAGCGGATTAAACATCAAACACACACACTTGTACTATTCCATCCTTGTGTGTTGTACATATACTATGTTCCGGAGGCATTTTTTGCCTTAATAAATAACACTTGTCCGGCTTGAATAAAAATTTTTGCATTGCTAATTTTATTTTAGCTTAACGCTTGTGTGCTTAGCATGTTTAAGACGATATTTAAGAGCGAAATATCACATAAGAAGTTTTGCATTAAAAAAAAGAAAAAATGTTGGCAACTTGAAGAACGAGAAGCTAAAGATAATTCCTCCTTGTGTATAAGATGACAGGATAAAGATGATTCAACTGCGTGGGTGCGCCGGCCAAACCTCATCTCAAAGTTTCCATCTCTCTTCATAAAGGCGGTGTTCTGATAATCTATTCAACTAAAATGTTTTGTTATTTTGCTCTGCTTCTGAGCTCATCGAGGTTGTTGTTTATGTAAAGATTAAATGTTGTTTCCTTAAGCTAGCTGATAAAACATGAAATTGGAATTTGTAAGAAAATGATGTTATTGGAAATGTATTTATATGGTTATGTAAAAAAGTGCCTAAAGGTTGTAAAGTCATTGATGGATTTTTCTTGGTAAAAAAAGTGTCATAATTTAAATTGCATGACATATGCACCCTCAGGGATCGTGCTTGCAGGAAAAAATGTAATTACTGTGGTAGCTTGAAATATTTTGAATACCTATACTATGTTTTTGATTAACTTGACTTAAAATATTAGTTCAATTTCATTTAATTTTTCTAAGTATGGGAAATTTCAATTTTGCTATATCATCAACAGTTAAATGTACGTCTTATTTTTGATATTTCGTTTCTTCTATTAGCAAATTAATTGGCTGCATTAGAAAGTGTTACCTTTTTTGATCTTATCCATTTGTGGATAATCTTTGCTGATTGTGTCACTAAAAGAAATAGTGGTTTCAGTTTTAAAATATAGGGTATCTTGTTGCAATCTAGCCATGGTTGATCTAATAATTTCTCTTTTAATTTGAAAGATTATTATCTAAATTCCTAAGGTCTCTTTTATTAAAAATTTATTTAAATTTGACCTATATTTTCTGCATAAAACACATATGTGAATAGAAGTTTAAATGCTAATATTATTACTATACAGCAGTGGGTAGGTCTGCAACCTGGAGCTACTTATAACATTCAAACGACAAATTGCTTATAACTTGTAATTTCAGCCCACTTGTTCTTGACTATAGACCTTGCATTATTGTTTATTGAATTAAAAAAACCCCTTTGATATTACAGTTATGTAAAAAATTATTTTATAAATGAAATATAGAAATTAGTTTGAAAACACCAAATCATGCTCCCAAAGGCAGTGTTATTTAACATTCATTTCTAATAATGCAAATTATTGCACGTAATAGCCTATAGGCGTTGCTTTCTTGACACCTATTTCTTTAATTTATTCACACAAATTCTTCCTTCTTCATTCATATAATCATTTATTTCACAAGATTTTAGTAGCCCTACAGCTTCGTATTAATCTTGATAAATAGTTAACAGCAATTTTGTCCTCTGGTGTATCCACAAACTATACAATTATCCATTTTACACAATTATTATCCTATAAATATAATTTGTTTCTAAATTATAGAAAAATTACTTTGGACTTCATGAAAGAAATTGTCCTATTAATGACAGGCTAATAGCTCTATAAAAAAATCATAAATTTTGTTTTAAAGTAGGACAAATAATTGGGTGAGTCTTGAAAAAAGCATCGGTCATCTACTTTTTGTGTTTTATTGGAGCTTATCAACGAGTTTTAATTGAATAATTGCGTGTTAGCGGGATTATTAAATTTATTGCTTTTTTGTAATCTCTTAACAACATTATTATAAGGCTTGGTGACCGTTTTTTCTATTATTCCTTTTTTTTCTTTCTACTTTCTTCGCGCAGCTTGCTTGTTAACGATTTAATCTGTATACACTATCTGGTTTTCTCATTAGTTATACCCAACAAACAAGAATAATACTTGTAGTGCCTTCATAACAACTTTTATTAACCCTTTTTTGTGAAAAATACTAGAATAAGAATCTAGCACGCACAGTGTTGTGTATGGACTACTTTAATTTTAAACTGTTTTATTTAAAAACACAAATTTGTTAATTTCATTTTGTTTTTAAATTATGGCATGTATGTGTACTGTATATATCTTGTTCATTATATTTTTTGTAAACTAAAACATTTTGAGAGCTGTTTATATTAGATACTGTTGCTTCGAGGATGTTGAAAAAAGATTGTAAAAGAAAGAAATATTGACAAAAACTGAACATTGAATAAGTCTTTGGCGAGTCTAAATATTTTAAATACAAACAACACATCAGATGTGTGTGTGTGCAAATTGTGTGCAACAAGATATTAAAAAATCGCTTTATTCACTATGTCAGTTTCATTATTATTTCTTAAATAAGATTTTTTAAATAGTGTAAACTAATAATAAAGCATGGCTAAACGCCCATCACATGGAAAGTCAGATATTGAACGATACTAATTGCAAGGGGTTTAAATGGTATACGCTTTTTAAGTAAAACGGAGAAATACAATACACGTGTTTAATAGACGAACGGATGGTGAGTGATAGAATGTCCTATTCTTATCTTGCACTTATTTTTTTCGTATAGTTGCGACAATTGGGGCGATTATGTAAAAATCAAAGTAAACTTCAGCGGAATAAAATTCAGTACTCGGAACTTTTGAACTATTGAATCATTTCTAACCTCAAATTATATGATTTAGCACTACCAGATCTTTTAATAAGAGAATAATGTTGAACATTTCCCAGACTTGATTTATTCGAATTGCTTTGAATATAATATTTCCGTACGTAAAGTACTTCCAAAATTATATTAAATATACGTAAATAATAAATAAATCTTACAGAATGCATTACACGCATTCTTATCCTGATGGCCAGGAAGTTGTTCTTTGTTATGATAATTCAATTGAGATAATTTTAATTTATGCCTTCACTAACGTAATAGTTTTGTAGTCACTACATTACAATTTGCTTGCTTGTATTTATTAAATTAACTTGTTTTAATATATTACTACTGCGACTTACAATTAGAAGAATCGTTATTGTTCGCGTTTTAGTAAGAATCTGCTAAAATCTTAATTGTGTATTCTGATTATTTCTGTGAAAACAAAATGATGTGACTATGATTAGTGATTCGTTCATCTAGATATGTAGATTGCTACATTTGTATGGGTTTTTATTTTTTAATCATAGCTGGTAGATAAGACCAATTTTTAAAGAGAATGTTAGCGGGCGTGCACATTTCAAAAATGACCAAGCCAGTGGCTGTGAGATAAAGTACCTACACCAGGATCGCAAATTGAACTCAATAACGATTTTCTCTTCGCTAGAGACGACGTTGATCTACGTTAAATTTGACAAATTTAAACGTAAGTTTATAAGTTTGAGGTTTAAATTGCTGTAAAACAGATTTCGTATAACTCCGTCATGTAATTTGTGTGATCAGATCAGAAATACAAGTTAAGTTTCCGAAAAAGCACTATTTATTACTTTTGTTCTAAAATTTAAGTTTTAATAACCTCAAACTTATAAACTGACGTTTAAACTTGTCCAATTAAACCTACAACAACAGTGGGCAGAAAATCGTTATGGAGCTCAATTTGCAATCGTCTTGTTTGGTGTCGGTACTTTATCTCAATCAACTGGATTTGAAAAATGACAAAGATAAAGTGCCGACACCGCACAAAAGACGATCGCAAATTGAGTTAAATAACGATTTTCTCAACCCCAGAGGCGCTTTTCCATGCCAAATTGGACAAGTTTAAACGTCAGTTTACATACAAGTTTGAGGTTATTAAAATTTAAGTTTTAGGAAAAAAGTTATAACACTGTCGTTTGTTGCATAACTAATATTTCTCATCTGATCAGTGATCATACAAATGAACTGATTGTAAACAACCCTCGTTGTAATTCTTCGAATTTAAAGTCATATTAATGTACGACTCAAACCCAGTATTAGTTTTTAGCATTTGTGCAATATCAATTGATAGTTATGTAGCAACCTATTTAATAAAAAAAAACCCGAAAATAAATTTCAGTTTACAAAGATTTTACAAAATCTGTTGAACTTGGAAAATTCAAAGAGGAATTAGATAACTGTGTGAATATTTTTCTCCGGATATTTTATTTTTGGTCAATTTTTTATATTATTGTTTGAATGAATAACTTCCAAAGATAGTGTTTACTTCATGAAAATGCCCTTTAACTTAAGAGCAATTTTCCTATAACTCTCATTTATACCCTCGCCATTTAATCAAGGTTGCATTCAAAATCACGATCACCTGGTATTATTCAATTGAAGAATGTGCATTTTAAAACGTACATTAAACATTCACATCAGAAACAACAGCGTTGCACCTGTGACAATTTAATTCATCGATAAAATTACATTTCAAAGTACTGAAAGTTGAATTATATACCGAGCACGTTGACTTTATTGTACTGATCGGTTTTTTATAAGTGTTTGATTTAGCATCCGTTTGGAAAACAAAAAAAATGAAAGTTTGTTTATGATATAGAGAACTTTCAGTACCACGTCTAGAACATATCTGGTTTTATATGTATGTATATGTTTACCTGTCCACATAATTTTAAATTGAGAAAAATAAAAAGGAACAAGTCGCCTACGCAAAGTTTCGCTTTTCCTTTCGCCCTTCATCAACATTTGGCGCCTGAGTGGGTAGTTGTTGTTGACTGATCATATATCAGCGAGAATCGCTTCTCGTTTCTTGATTGGGGAATATACAACTAATTGCCTAATCGCTATCGTCGTTTTGCCGCACCCGTAGATATGATCATTGAGTTCAGTAATTGCGCCCACAGTTTATCGAAAATTGAGGACGTTTTTAAAAACAACCCACACCAGTTTCTTTTTTCAAGAAAAGAAATATGCGTATTTAGAGAAATGAAACGATCGTGTTGGATTATCTGTTTTTTTCTTATTTAATTTGTTACAAAGTAGGTGGTTTCGAATAGCTAACTCAGATTTTAAAGGTTAACTTTTTTCTCCTCTGCGTTTAAATTTGGCTTGTTCAAGGGCAGACTTCCATATTATAATAGTACAATATTAATTTTGTTCTGCAGTCGTAGGCATGATACTCATTCATTAATAATTATTCATTAATGAAAACTGCCTAAACGGAAGTTTTAACACACCTCATTTGATTGTTAAATGTTTAAGCTAAATTGAAAAATTTGTTTTTTTTATTTTAGGAGACATGATTATTATTTCATAATTGATTTAAATAAAAATATAAACGGCGTAACTTCAAACGTACTTTTTTTGTACAATTAAATAATATAATAGATTTATTTTTGATCAAATCTTTCAATTGATTTCATAACATGCAAAACGAAACACGAAATATAATTTGATATCGGCATGAATATTCCCTTGAATCTTATAAACGTTAAATAAATTCTTGAAATGAATGGCATTTGTTTTACATCAAATTATCTCGTGGGCTATTGCTAACATTTAACTATCAAGAATAACAAAATATTTTTTTAACCACGACTGTATTAATAAATATTTATAGGATGTATTACAATAAAACACAGAATTGCCTTGTAACGTGATACAAGAGAAAACCTTTATATTTTTTTTTTATTTTGAGATATTGGTCAATAAGAGGGTATGATAGTTATGAATTTATCTTCAAAGTATGTTAAAGATTTTAAGGAGTGTAATACACAGCATAAGGGATGAAGCAGGCATCTTTTTTTATAAATCTCCCATCTTGACCAAAAAGAATTTGTAACGGCCATGATGGAATATAATGAACGAATTACGTTATTTAAAATGACTCATCTTTGTTTGAATAAATAACTTGACTAACAAGTGATAAATGTAATTTGTTTTGTCTGTTTTTTCCTAATTATCGAAATTCGCCGGATAAAAGATTTTCATCTTATATACGTTTTTAGCTAATTAGTAATTAGAGAATTAAAATGAATTGAAACGAAATTTACCGTTTTGTTTAGGTTGTCTCATAATTCCCCGACTCATTACGTTATTATGTGAACATTTTTTAAGTTGTATGATTCTAGAATATAATAAAGCTTACCTTAAAAAAAACAGTAGGTTCATTACAACTGTAAATAATACGAGTGAAGTTACATTATTTCAGTATAACATTAAGAACAAAATGTAATTTACCTAATTACGATAGCTGATGAGATAATAATAATAATTTATTAAGGCTTTTAAATCATTTCGTTTTCTATGAAGGAATAAAGAATAAGTGTTGTTTTAGAAAACAATAGCAGGTATATCTTAACATCAAATGCTAATCCACATCATTCTTTTTTATTTTTACTGCAGTGTTCTAAAACAATAAACCTGACGGTAAGATTTTTTATAGTTTGAACAGTGGCACTGTCTGAGTAGTGTTGGAGAGCTGGTTTTGAATCTCACTAACTACATGCACATTAAATGTTACTTAAAAATCGCGTTACTAATTTCGTTGAACTCGGTAATAAAACTTGATTGGTAGTCGCAATCAAGAAGTGTTTACATACATATGCGAGCTTTTTACTCAAGTGTCCCGCCACTTAGAAAAGTTTGGAAATAACTACTTTAAGGTTTACTCTTTAACGATTATGTATCACCAATTAAAATGCACCTCCAACATGTCTGTATTAATAGCATCTACCAAATCCATCATAGGCTCCAATCTTAATTTTCCTAAAAAAAAGATTGTCGCGTATTTTCAGTTTCGAACGCATCGCTTAATAGATCTATGAACTTACAGTCAAACCCGTTCATGTAGTGTTTGGTTTCGATATAGTTTTTCTGGGTTTTGTTTTTCAAGTAATTCTAAACTGCTCTGAAGTGACAATTTTTCTTGGTCAGTTGGTCAGTATATTGAAAAAGAAATATTGTTTTATGTACGTGAATTGCATCTACTTCACTTGAACATGTGGCTGATAGGTTTCCCAAAGTATTAACAACCAGTATACAGATCACTGGATTGCCGTAAAGTACAAGATCAACTGATCTCTTGCCATTTATTTATATTTCGTTAATTCGCGAATCAGATATCTCTGACACTCAAAAGATAAAGTACTTCCATGTAAATTCAGAAACGTCAAATTTCTAGTTTCTTAGCAGATCAAATTGTAGACCTATTGTTCAAACCTTTCATTATCAGTATTATTACTAAGCTCTTTTGCAAGGGCCGATCTATATGGCAAGTACAACTCTTCTACTACTCTGGGCAAAACGTAGAATTTGCGGTTCTTACTATTTGCTGTACCGATTGTGCCCCATAATATATAGTTGTTTCGTTTTACCAAATTTATCGCCTAGCTCGCCCTTCTTCCAGGCCGACCACTGCCCTTTTTTACATTGCTTTATAAATGTCTTTCAATAATAAATCAGTATGGTTTACTGGAATGAACATCATGGGGCTTGATGCTAAGGAGAACACTGTCTGATGGATCCATGAATGCAAAATGATGCTGAACTGGATGGTTGTAACGCCATATTTATACTACCCTGCAATGTTAGCAAACTTATTTACAGTTTTACTGTCTTTCTCTGCTAGGTTTTGATATACAGAACATTTCAATGATCTATATTACTAAAGAAAGTTCTACAGAATGTTATCTCCATTTCTTAAATTAAATATCTTCAATTTCAGTGCCTTTAAACAGAATTTTTCTTTTTCTTTGAAATAGAGCCAAATTTAATTGATAGTCCAATTGAAATGGTTTTTATCATGCATCATTTGACCATAATTTATTATAATTTTTTTATTCAACTTTTCCGCTCTAATTAATTGAAAATAAATTTCGCAAGTTTATTACACTAAAATTGTGCATAGTCAGCAAATACAAATAAGTTAAGAGTTGCTCCTCAAAAAGGGCTCTAAGATTGGGAAATAAAAAAAACTTTTGTTTCACTAAAGCTTTATTATTATGCAACTAATTAATTATCAACACCTTTTTGTCGTCATTGCTATGTTTTTGTTGATCGAATTTAGATCTTTCTGTGAAAAATTCAATAGATTTTTCAAACTCTGCATACGTTGTTATATTACATGTAGAAGAATAAACTATACATAATAAATTTGGTTGTTTTTGCAATTAATAGCTTAGAGATTTTTCAATTTGTAAGTAGGTAAATGCTATTAATACTATATCAAAATAGTTTCGCATAACTCTCTACCATAAAACATAAATTCTCAGTGGTGCATGGAACGTTAACTCTTTTTATTAAATAGGTATTTGCAACGATCTTAGATAATGAGCAATTACTAGTCAACAAGTTAGTAGAAAAATATACTTCATTGATGAAATATTATTCAGTGTTATTGCAATGAAGGTATTGTTTATGTTTTAAACAAAATATGACTAGATATAACTTTGTATTAACAAATCTAGTTAGCTGTTATAAGTTAACTAGAGTACGTAAATAAATATTTGTTAATAACATTGATAAGATAGTCAATAAGTTATTAAGCTGTTGATTTTAATAGACTCAATTTGATGTAGTAGCGAAAACCTTCCGGCATCCTCCTTTTCCTATTGCAATTCGTACGCGTAAGTCTTCTTTCTTGTAATAATGACGACAGATAAACAAGCTAATAAAGACAAATTTCTAATTCCATTCCGTTGTCGATTTCAATGTATATTAATATTGTTATTTTCAAAGTTTGATTTTTCATTAAATAAAGGAGTAAAGTTCGCATTTAAGACTTTTAAATTAAAAACTCAAATAGGTATTCGAAATAAGACATTTCTTAGCAAAGAATCATAAAAACAACAACAACCCGCATTGTCCTTAATTTCTACAGAATAAACAAGGTGAGATATAATATTAAAAATAAACATGACATAGACACACATTATTTGTTAGAAAAGTAAATAATAAAACATGCAAAAACCTCGAAGTATAAATCATATACCTACAGTTTATTTGCAGTAATATATGTGCATACCAGCTGATTTTAGAATTAAACCATATTTTTATCTGTCTTCAGACATTATCTTAAACAACTATTTGTTTTTCTACCGCATATAAATCTTCCATCCTTTTAAACTAGAATGTAAATATAGACTAAAATCTAGAACTACTACCTACATACCGCCTTAAACCTGAGAATTTCCGATAAATAAAGCAGGTACGAAAAAGTGAGCGTTCTTAAAATTTCCGTCTTCAAATAAAAAAGAGACCCACGTTCTACAACAAAAATCACTTTGTGTGTATATGTTTGGTTGGTATACTCCTACATTTATTAGAGTGTAAAATTTGAATAAACAGATTCAATCTTAAGTAATGTTTGAATTGGAATATAGTGTTTGAAAATGTGGAAATCAATAGCAGCGGTAGCTTTTTTATGAGGACTGTAAATATTTAATATTGCTAATAAAAACCATTTAGAAGGTTTAATAAATTCGTTTCTTCGAAATTGTTTCGATGATACCACAATATTTCGTGTTTGTTTACTAAACGGTATTTGTTTCATATCGATAGTCACGCTAATTTAGATGATTTTAAACGAATAAATTGTACTAAAGATTAATGATAGCAGAACTAAATACGTTTAAAAAGGCTTATACACTTTGCTATTAAGACAACCACTGAAATATGCGTTATTTTCCACCTGCATCAATTTTTGAAATCTGTCTTCATTTAGTGAAGATAAAAATAAACCAAATATTGTCTCATGTCATTATTTCATTATCTCAACTGGTTGTCTAGTATTACGTACGTTTAAATCAACGTTCGATCATTAAACATAAAACCATTATTTGTGGGCTCTATTAGACACTGTCTCACAAAGTAATTTTGTTACCATAGAATTTAAGTTCTCAAAGTTTGGTGTCTATAAGATCCTGTCTGAAGCTCTTATGTTGAACTTAATCAAGATATATGAAGTTCTGCAGGACACCTCAAGCTTATTCGTAATTTGAAAATTGTCTTGGTAAAATTTCTATTTTCTTATATTATCAAACATTATTAAAGCGAGATGTTTGTTGACACTTTTTCCAGGGTAAGATTTTTTGCATCAAACAACAAAACATTATCCTATTCAATTTTTGTGTGTTTGTGTTCATTCAGAAACCTGTTGCAAGGTATGATTTCGGAATACAAATGTTTCCATTAGCTGTCCAGATCGGTACTAGAACTACAACTGATTATGAATAGATTACGCGAAATGTTTGTGGAGCGATTTATTGTCACAACTTTATGTACGCGTGATGAGAATACGCCCAATAAATACGTTAATAATAAGTTCCATAGTTGCTCAACGCATACCTTTATCTTCTGCTAGTATAGTGTTTCCAACCAGTATACCACCAAGCAGACTGATGTACCCAGTTGCTCAACATGTTGTAATTAAGAAACCTCAAAAAACATTAAGTTGCAAGGGAAATGTGGAACGGCATTTAGAGTCGATTTGAGTAGAGTTTATATCGTTTTAAAAACGATTTCTGATGAAATTGGCCTTACTAAGATTCCCATTGTACCATCGACCTGGTAAGAAATTAGTTCAAGAAAAAATACATATTCTCAGGATCCTCAGTGACCTGGAAAAGTCAGGGAAGAATTTCTAACTCTATGTTTCTAATCATAAATATATTTGATAATTTTAATTGTACTCGTTTTCAGGTGGCAAGTTAAATCGTACGGAACTGAACGAGTACCAAATATATGGTATTTTGGCGTGTTCTGACGCTCGTTGTGTGATATTGCCGTAGTGGTAGACTTCCTTCCTTTTTTTCAATTTTAACTCTATGTGCACTACAGTCGTTCGACTATTACCAAAAGAGCTTTCATAGTTTGAAAATTGATTATGGAGAATAGAGCTCACTTTTCATGTACCACCTGGTACGACAGCATTTTGAGGAGCAAGATGTACAAAAAAACATTTTTGCAAAACTTCATCACTACTATGTTATCTTTTTAAACACAAATTGCTCTCAATAATGTACACAACCATTGTTAGTTGTTGAGGTTATGTGTCTCCTAATGCTTTTGACTTGCATTTCGTATGCATTTGATCGTTTGATAATTTCTTTTTCGGTCTTTTTACTCCATGACCATGTAATAACACTCCATACTCTACTCGTTAAATGTATGTTATGTTTGCATGTGCAAGAATTTTGTTGTATAATGTGGAGTCCACATAACCACAGTGATTAAGAACAGAGCTACTAGTTTTAACACAGATTATATTAATCTAGAATGGGCTAGAACGGAATATTTAACCTGTCAACTTATTTCAGTTCAAACCGCCTAGTGTTCATTTCACCGGCCCAAGACGTTAGGCACAGCTTAAAGGCGTTATGGGGCGCCAAAGTAAAACTTGCCTTTCAGGTCTATTTCGAGTCGAAGACGGGGATTGCCCATGCGTTTGTTCTGAAGTTTCAAAAGAACAAACCCCCCCCCCATGTCGAGACCCCAAAGACAGTATTTTGCTTAAGAATGTTGACATGCTTTGAACCGGCACTAATTTTTAGTGAAATCACATAGTGCAAAATGAATGCCGTAGTTGCATTTTTAGAATGCAAAGTTAAAAAAAAACGGTTATGGAAGATTAATATCGTTACGATTATAACACAATAATATTTCTTAATATAATTCTTAACTTTTTAAAAGCCACTGAATTTCTTTCACGAAATCGGCCCAATGCGCCCATTGCCAAATGTCAACTATCTGTATCCCGCCTGGAACACAATGATTGTGGCTAGAATCCCAACTTGAATTAATTTCTCAAAACTAAACTAAAACGGTTCAACTGCTAATTATTTTAAATAATATAATGATAGTGCTAATAATATCGATTGATCACAAAAATGTAAACGTATGATCTGGATATTTGTGAAAAACTTACTGGAAAACCTGGAAAAGTCAGGAAATTCTATTGTAGTAAATCACGGGGAACCCTGATCCTAAATTGTTACGTGACCAGAAAGCAAGAAACAACAGCTCATTAATTGACACGAGCAACATTTTATGCATTATACTAAAATAATATACAGCACAAAATGTGTTGCCTCATGATAATATTATGGCTTGCTCAAAGGTTTCCAGTCTCTTAGGAAATTGGACACATTAAAAATTGTCGATATCATTTATTTTCAAAGTTGGGGCTTTCTTGCTTGGATAGAAATAGATATCAGTGCCGAATCCAGTGATAACCGAAACTCAGTTTTGTTTAATTTTTTGCTTTGCCAGGAAGTGTAGTGCTTTACGTGTAATTTTTGAAAATTCTATTATAAACGTGTACTTAAAAGAACAAAGTGAAATGCTGCTGCACACCTTACAAAATGTTTGCTTGATAACAGGCTGCAAACATATTTGGTAAAGCAACCACATTGACTGATTTGTATTAAATGTCCTATAATCATTTTATTCAATTTGATTTTCGTTGTAGCTTAAGCAAACATCACCGAAATTCAGTTAACACTTTTGCTACCTTTCAGAAAATATCAGATTAGCATTAGTTAACGACCACCATCTATTATTATTTTAAAACGCTTGCAGTTAAAAAAAAAGTCTGTAGAACAGGATTTACCAAATTATCTGTGCATTAAGTGCATTGGACACGATTGTCAGTAGTGCATGTAATATAAAAAATAAAGAAAAAACAAATTACGTCATATTTTGACATTAATAAATTCTCGTCGATTAGTTAGTTCATTTCCACCACAACATTTTCAGACCATTAATCCATAAAATGTCGTATTTTCACTTGTAATAGTTGCTTATAGACGACGTTTACCTAATCACAAACAGTTGAAAATCATAAGTTAGCAGTTAAAAGTATATAATTTGATATGCGTAATGGGTACGTTGTTCGAATTTACATTCCCTCAACATTTTCAATCAGAAAACTCCACCTCGATAGGCGGATCCGTTTGAAAGGTTGTTTAATGAATGATAGCAGCTACCATTTATTTGCACACAGATAAATTTTACCTGTTTAGTTTACATATCACATGTGTATCTATCATCTTAGACAATAATCTAATCAATGACGCGTGCTTCCAAGCAGATGGTAGCACGCAAGCAAATAAAAAACACGGAAAGTATTGTTTTCATGATTCTTTCTTCATGAAAAATACTTTCCTTAATACTTTAGTATATAAAAGGAAAATTAAGTTTCATTCAACTGTCGGAAACGATAATTTATATTTTTGTAAATATAACCGAATCTTAAATGAAAAGGTGACTTAATTTTTTCCTTAAATAACCTTGGAAGTGCACGATGTTAATCATAACAATTATTGTAAGCATAACACGAAACTAGCATCGAAATTAGAAGTGCTGTTTGAATTGCAAACAAAAAAGATCCTGAAAGATCGATTTAAATTTAATTTGCTACGGGCTAGTTTTTCTTTATATATATTTAAATGATACAAATCTGTTGGAAGATTATCACCTATGTATAGCAAAAAATCATGATTTATTAATTATCTCAAAGACCTTCCTTAATTAATGATTCGCTAGAATTATAAAACGGAAATAATTTTTCCCATGCACACAGATTTTTTTCTTGTAGCGTTTGACAAAAACCGTTCGTGCCGACACAGATACAGATAATTACATTTTAAAGTAAATCGTGATGTATTAACCTTCAATTTTATTTATCTAATTTTTATGCAAAAATATCTTTTTATTGCTTAAAGCCAAACCTTTTTTATCGTTTCTTAAACATGATCACATTCATCTTTTTTTTCTATAATTGTTTTGCTGCATCTGACGATTACGTTGTGTTGTAGATAATACAAATAGCATTTTGTGAGTGACATAATATGTTTGAAGGTAAACATTTAACTAGGATAATTTGACTATAAAAGGATTTGCCAGAAGCTAATAGAGAGAAAATAGGAGCTTTTAATTGGGCAATGAATGCAAGAAATTCATTCTTGAGTAGGTATATAAATAATCAGTTAAACTGAGACTAAAACCAAACAAAGACTTTTTTATTGCATTCGTGTACTGTTTAACCTTAAGATTTTTGGCATCCGATTGTTGTAAAGTTATATATAGCTTTAAACGATTTTAAATTATGTAAGATAAACGAATTCTTATGCTAAAAAAAAACAATAACATACTTAAAATGTTCAATTGGGTATTTTTTTGTTTTGTTCGTAATGTTAGTAGCAGATGCAACTGAACGCAAAACTGTTATGTTATATAATATATGTGAGCAAGTAAATAAGCCTCAGAAACTCGCATTAAACTAAAACTAAAAATGCGAACAACTCCAAATATCGACTGTAAATTAAAAAGATTTTCTGGAAGAAAAGAGATATTTGTTGTACAAGAAAAGATTTTCTGAGAAAAGATTTTTTTGTCTTGTCATCACAAACTTAAAACTTCGTGATACTGATAGATCTTCACTTCTTCTCTTTCAATATTTAATAATTATTAATTAATTAATTCTCATTGCAATCATTTCTTTAAATCAAATTAAAACAAAAATCCAGTATTATGGTATTAACCAGCACCGAAAATAGAAAGACTAATTTTGACAAAGACTGATAGCACTTTTGGTAAAATCCAAAGAGTCGGTTATTGTAGTTGTTCAAATTGGCCCGAAGAGAAACTTCACCAAGTTGATAAACAGGACCGATTAAGAAATTCGGCATAGCTTTGATGAGAATCGTGAAACCTTTTAAGAGTAATGCCAAACTCGAACTTAGAGCTGTGCTGTACTGTGAATTGCTTCAGTAATAGTACCATGATGACCTTTTATTTATGAACTACTAAATACGTAAGTTGGAGAATCAATATAGAATGGTTTGAAAAGTAGAACCAAAACAAATAATCCAATCTAAATCTCGGTCAATCTGAAAAACTGCCTCACTAAAAAGGCTTTATGGACTTTAAAAGTCCGACTTGTAAAGTTGATCTACGTCGTTTAATTCTATTCTATTCAATTCAACAGTCTACTCTTCTAAATATAACTTTGTCTTATAACTTAATTCCAGTGTATAAAAGATAAAGAAATCATTGACACATCAAAAAAAAATGTTTAAGACAACCTAAACCTCGCTTTATTTTCGAAAATAAAATTTAAAATTGATGGAAATAGGTTAGACATGTGACAGAAAACTTGATTCTAATAATAATATTCTAACAATGCCTTGTTTTCAAGGTACAACGCTTTGAAGTTTTATTTATTGATTTTGCAAATTTTTATAATCGACGTCATTGCCAGACTCAGGAGAAATTTGGAAAGGGGAGAGCATAAAGAACACGTTACACCAATATTGTTCTTTGGAGGTAATGAAACACATTCGGTTCGATTTTTTTTTTTTATATAATTGGTGACTGAAGATGCCAGCTATAAATAGAATATTATAATCCACAACTTATGACCTCAATGATGAGGTTCATCGTGGACAGTAGATCTAGTTCTACACTATTTGATGATATCATTCCTAAACTCGACTTTTATCTGTTTAACCTTCATTTTGTTTCAGAAAGATCTTCGTCTTCTTTAAGGTATTTTTATTAAGAACGGATTCCTTGGAATTGTCATTGACACAGACCTCATAGAAGTGACTTGTAACACAAAAACTGATTTTTTTTTGTTTATATTATTTAACTACTACTATTCAGTTTTAGTGTTTGTTTCTTCCATTTATATTATCTTATCAGTAACATTTTATAATTTTAATTTAACCGTAATGAAAGTAAATGAACTATCAGATGGCATTGTAGATACTAATACTTCTCGATGAAAATTGTTTTGGTAGGTAAACCTTTTTTAAGAACTTGATAACTGAGCCCAGGCATGAAAACTAAATTTAAAAACGCATACAATTGTACTACCACACACTATAGCTGACTCGTGCTGAAGAAAGGAAGTGATTGACTGGGTATTAATTGTTTTTTCTGTTACATAAAAAGTAGTTATGCACAGAGAAACAATACTATCTAAAAGGTATGTTTTCTCAATGAATTACTCAAATAAAACTAACTATTCTGTTATTTCCGTTATTTCCAGAACAACAAAACCCCAGACAATATAAAGATCTATTGATTACTATGATTATAACTAATAAATTAGTGCAGTGGTTAAAACGTTGAAAACAATTTTTTACGATGATATACACCTTGAATAATTATTATAAATAACACTCTTCTTTTTTAAATAATTGTCAAATTTCATGGGCGAGACGTTATAAATCTTGTTTAAACGAGAGAAAAAGGGTGTATAATATAAAGTTCATTATACTAAATATATTTATTTTATAGCAAACTTTTATGTATGTGAAAATTTTAACAACTAGCACATTAACATATGTTTAAGTCCCCATATTCAAATATGATGTCACTAAACTTCAAAACCATATTATTATCGTCTTATTTGTCATTTTATTTATGGGTGATGATGATGGTTATGTAATTACGTTGACTGTATGTATGGATGTATTTATATATTGTATGTATGTGCATATGTAATATTGGTGATGTTTTTTGTATTATTATCAACAATATCTGAAAAGCAATTTATTTATGTATAAATTATTGCCAAATAATAATTAAAGAATTCTTTGAAAAAACAATGACTTTTAATACGCCATATACTGTCTTCTGAATTAATCTATCTTATGATAGTTTAACCTTAGTTTCAATCAAATTTAATATCTGTGATAATAGTTAAAATTACTTAGATGATAGTAACTTTATAAACTAATTGAGTCACAATTTATACTGAAGAAATAAACGTACATTGTATCAGGTACTCCATATTTATCCTTTTCATAGAATCAGAATTTCTCAGGATTTACTTACTTGAGTTGATAATTAAATACCGTTGCTTAAGTATAAATTTATTGAGGTGTTATAATAAACAGAAGATTCTTTAAAGTGTAAAATAAATAAATGTAGAACTATTTTTGTAAGAAAAAATAAATTTTTAGATTTAAAGTGTTAACGATCCAAATTCCCCTGAAAAATGCATAAAGCAATCAGGAACGTTAAAAATGATTTTAGAATGTTTTTTCTAATCATCATATGGTATGTGTTAAAGCTAATTGTATTTGTTGTGAAATTTAGCGCGTTTGTGCTAATTAATTTTTAAATACTTTTCTCTTTCTGATGTGCAAATGAATACAACTGTTTTTGCTGTTTGAGAATAATCACTGTAAGATTATATGTAAATTTAAAAGCTTGTGAACGATTGATGATTTCAGCTGCTTTTCGTATTCATCTTGCATCTTCAATTCGCATTTTATGACCAATTTTGGTCTGATGTGATTTCAACTCAATCAATCATTCCATTAGTCGCTTCTCATTTGTTTTTCTAATCTTTCAATGTTGAAATCCTGTGTCTTTTTTGAATACTTTTCTATTTACATAAAATAAAACGTGGTAAGAAGGTTGCGTGGAAATAGAGAAAGCTTAAGGTACTCTAATTTCTTTTTGCAATTTTAAAACATCTGTAAATAATTATAATATCTATTAGATTATTTTTAAGAAACTGTACATGATCTCAGAAATGCAAATTGAAATCTGACATGAGAGATCTTGAGATCGATAGCGTAAAACCTAAAATTTAACGGTTTTTGGCCTTGGCGCTGAAATCTCAATTGAAGATACGGGCTTTCAAAAAACGATTTAGTGACCAGTTACGTAGCTTTAAGATACTATAAGTATTAAACATAACGGCTCCTTATCCGTCGAAACGGAAATAGCACATTAAAAAAAAGTTTCATAAGGCCATTTATTGTCGCATGAGTTCATATTTGGAAAATGAGACGCGGAGTAAAAGAAATGGTCAAAATAATATTTAGAGATTTTTAAATATGTTGTGTAATTGTGATCAGACTCCATTGACCCAAATCATTATATTGCATTTTCCTCTGGTTAACAAACACTCCCAGATCTTCTTGCAATTTTATTTCTAATGGCATTTTCTTGCTTTCTAGTATTAATTAAAAACAAATTAGGTAATAATTAACAATTACTAACCGAAAAAGGATTTTTGTAAAGTGTAATTTGTTTAGTCTTATACACTCTCCTACCTAATTCACTCAATAAAAATGACAGGTGGAGTTGATCTCCTATTGTTTAAGCATATTCTAGCCGGATTGGCTGTCTATTCGGCTTAAAAATTTTATAAATGATCCGAATCGCATGTCATCATATTACAATCAATCATTATAAATTCACTACTGACACGTATCCGAAGGTTACATCTTATGGTTTTTTATGTCCAGGTATATGAATATATTTTTGCTTAAATTCTTTCACAATTAGTCAAATCGTTAAAACGATACGTATTGTGTGCAGTAATTTCCAAACTCGGATGTTACAATCGGTATGGATTGCTAGAAGATTTTATAAATCGAAATTCGTTTTTTATTGCACGAAAAGCTATTATATTGAAATGTGTGTTTTGCTTTATAGTATTGATGTTTCTAAATTTGTAAAATTTTATTGGTCCTGTGCACTTTAGCAAAAGTCCAGTAAAATCATATTTGTTATTGATAGACGATAATTGAAAATTATTTACTGCTACGCATGTAGCCAACAAGAAACCCATATAATTAAGGTACAAAGGTAATAAAGTAGTGACCGTTTTGTAGAATTTTTTGTGCAAGCTGCAAAATACAAAGATTTAGGGAAGTCGTACATTTTTAAAGATAATTTTAATTATTGTAATTGTGAATACCCATATTGTGCATTTCGAAGATCATTTATACATACATCCAAGCTCTTATGGATGATGGTTCTCAGTCAAATTTAATAATACCTGATTTGATATTTTGCAGTTTAAAGTTGGATAACTATGGTAATGTTAATTTTAAAATAGTAACTTGAACACTGGAAATTAGAAAGAGATTCAATCTCCAGAGAAGTTTTTAAGAAATACTAAATGTGAGAGAAAAATGGTAATCAATTAGATTGTCCGACTTGTAGCTCAAATATTCGCAATTCTGCACTATATCCCACTTTTTTCATTTTAATTTACAACCACAAATATATGGGATGTATGATCCCAGAGAACATTTTTGTAAATCAAATCGCCCCGCATTATTCGAAGAAGAAGAAGTTATTCGCACACATTTATACGAACAACGAATTTTTTAACGAAAAGCGCTCCGCTCCGAAATGGAATAAAGTAAAAGTACAGGAAAACCAGAGAATTAATGCTAGCGATTTTTACAGAATGTTTACACTTTATACGTGTACTTTATTCTCCATAATACCGCTAACAATGCAAAGTTTCTGGTTTCTGCACAGCCTTTATATAGTGCGATCATTAGAATTTCAGTTCCTAGTAGGCTGTGAAATTTTTTCGTAGGGCATATCTTAGACGCACGCCAATACATAACCCACAAATCATAAACTAACTAATGCTTTCTAATGCAGACTGTCAATTTGACAGATAATAATTGTACTGAAAATGGAATAAGCTAAGATATTACTTTCTTTTTTATAACCTACTGGGAATTGCTGTTTTAATGATCGCACGTTACATTACAGCATCTAGCTGAGCGTTGCTATTATGATATGCTTTTAAAATCCGAACACATAACAAGCAAATGGTATTTTTAATAAAACATCGGGAAAAGCAAGAACAATACAACTGGGGCACAAGAATTATTAATTATTATTAATAGGTTTTATAACCACCTGCTTCTTTGTACCTCCCAAAGTTCTTTATGCCCTTATGACTTTATTACGTTAGAGGCTACAATAACTTTTGCTACCACCTGAAAGTATAATAGACGCAGCTGACAGCGAAGCTTTCTTTTTTGATATTTTAGGAATTTGTATATAATAAACAAGCGAAATTAAAATCACTGTATCTTCACTTCGTAAAGAATAACGGGCCAATCTATTTACCACAATTTCAGACGAAATAAATATTAGTTATGAAATCTTTCTGAATTCCAATAAACCTTTTCATTCATAGGGTTGTTAGAAATAATAGCATGTTCTTGATTTTGGCGTCGAATGTATCTGCTCGTAAAAAACAGCTTACAGAATAGTCATACAACTTAATTGGCAACACCTGACAAGTTTTGCTTGTTTTGTAGAATTTTACCTGATACTCGAGTAGGTATTATTTCCATAAACAAACGCAGTTTATTATTCATATGGTGTTATGCTTATGAATGTTGATTTTACTGTCTTACTAAAACAATATCTTAATGTTTGGCTTCCGCTAAAATAAAAATTGCAACACACTTTCTCAACTTATAAAAATTTAATTGTATTCTACAATACAAAATGATAAAAAGAATGAGATTTTAGTGCCTTCTGTTATGATTTCATATTAAAACATTTGCGTTAATTTATTTGCTGTAAAACATAACGGTTTCTAGAAGTTTTAATAGGTAGGCTTGCAATAGGTTCAAATTACAATTCCATGTTTCATTTTTTGTACAATAACAAAAATTGGTCGTAAAAATCTTAAGTTCGTTCTACATTTGGTTTGTTGTTACGTTTAAGAATCATCATAAAATAAGGAGTGACGGCAAAATTCGGAATTCAATATAGTCTCATATTGCAAACACAATAATTAGCATCTTGTCAAAACTGTTTTATTGTTATTCAAAGGAAAACCTTGGTATCAAATCAACTCGGACGTGTTTTCAAATTTGGTAGACACTCCTTTATGATAATTTTTACCATTAATGCATATACAGTTCCGATAGTTAAAAGACAAAATGGTGTTTTCAACTACACAGAGTTAAAGCTTTGAGCAGATGAGTTTATTTTATTCGTCTTCACAAAAAAGATTTAATATTTCCCGAATAAAATTAACGACTTTTGGAAAACGAACGAAATTCTTTTTATAGCTTCATTGATGGAGAGTAGCTTGGAGTATTACGTAGGTGGTTTCCTAACTGTAAGAGCAGTTTGGTTTCGACATTCACACAAAATTCGATTTTTTCGTCTGTCTCCACCTTTATTCTGTAGGCGCTCTTTGAGCTTGATAGTGTTTCTGAGCCAAATTTTCTTGAAAACTTCTAGATCATTTCCTTTGCATGTTTTTGTTTTCCCTTCTTTTTTAAAAAAAAGATCCAGTTTTGTGGCTCAAGGGCATTAACTGGTTGATAGAATAATTGTTCCCATCTCTTTTAACAAATTTATTATTTTACATAAGCTTTGTGTGCGGAAATGTTCAATTGCAAATGCTGTCCTAACCCGTAACTTCGTTGAAGGAATTACGAGTTGATCTGGTCGATGATGATTAGTAAAATTTGTTAGTTGGCATGCTGCCTGAAATAGTTATAAATACAGAATTCTGAATCATTTTATTTCCTAGAATACATAAAAATTTGTCCCGAAATCTTTATTTTTCCTATGAATTCGTTTATTTACGCCGGGCAAGGTTTTTTATTGTTCTTTTTTTTCACACAAAACAAATAGAACAATGATCTTCACCGCTACCTACTACTATAATGAAACGTCTGGAATTTATTTCCACGCTTTGAAACAAAAAGCATGTTTTGCAAAATATTTAAAAACCTCACAGTTTCCAGTTTGTGTTGTAATAGCGTAGCCGTAACCTGACACAGACTTCTCATTATTTTGAGCTATGATGTCATGAGTTTGTCAAAGTCATAAAAGTAAGACGTAAAGGTATACGTTTGCTGGATTCTTATTTCAACGTTTTCTGTTTTTTCATTAATAACTAGTTTAACTGCTTAGCTATAAAATAATTCCAGTAGTTCGAAAATTATATTATAAACAAGACATAAAACCTTAACAGAAAATATTTGTAATAGTTTTCATTATTACTACACTTGCATGCTAAACTTTAATAATAAAAATTTGTAAAGAAATGTTATTCAAATGTTTTTGTTCTTTTCCAGGTGAGTGGCCTACTTCAATGTGGAATTAATACCGGTCAAATTTGTAAGTTTCCAACTTCTTCGATATACGGTTAATATAATAACTTATTTAGAAATGTTCAGTAAATTTCTCTTTCTAACCTGTTGAAAATATAATCAGATTAATGTTGCTCTAATTTCCTTCTTTATTTAACACAAAATGATGTAAAGTCTTTAAATATCAATATTTTCTCCAATCGTGCTAGTTTCCAGTTTCCAAAAATAGTTAAAAGATTGATCGATAGTAATAGTAAACATACATGGACAAATTTTATTTTAACGTGATGTAGATTTTGAATTATTTGCAAGAAAGAAAAAAGTATATTAAAAAAACACGGCAATAAAAATAATATTTTCGTTGAGATCCAGTTTTTAAAACTGGGTCATCACCTTTTGGGTGTTTTTAGTTTCTTTTTTCGTTTTGGAATGTGCTTACCTGATTATTTTTAAACTCGTAAAAATATTTAGGAATGGAACATTTTCTGCAAATATTAGGATTTTATAGTTTTATGAAATGATTCCTTCCAAGCCTCAGGAAATTCCCAAACTAATTTAGAATAGGCAAAGTGATATTTTAAGGAGACAATTTGTAAGAACAAAAGAATTATTGAGAATTTCTAAATTTGCCAAGGGGTTTTTTTATTTCTTCTTAGATTGTGTTTGTATAATTGGATGTTAAGATAATTATTATTACAAATATAAAGTAAGGAAATGCCATCATTTTAAGGTTAGATTACGCAATCCCTCTAACTGTAAACCAACAAAGGAGAATTTATTAGCAAAATTCATTTTCATGCTTCACATTTTATCACTTCAAGTTAGTAGTAATAAATATCGCAAGTGTGTAAAGATAGTAATAATGTTAGGAAAAAATCCTTACAACATAGTTATGAAATAGTTTTACCATATGTAAATTATGAGCTGTGTCGGTTGTTTCGTATGCACTTTGTTTATGTAGTGGCTTTTGCTTTTTAAGAAAGAAAACCACATAACTTAAAATTAATTATGTCATTTTAGTGTTTAAACAGTACCGTTGATTTATATTTGAAGCTTCAATATTTATTAACAAATAAGAAGATTTAAACAAATAATATTCTTATGACCAATTTAGGGAAAAAGAAATGTTATTAGTTAATTTCTATAAAAAGAAATGAATTTTAGGAAAATTCTGCGATTTGTATTAATACCTAATAATGATTCATTACTAATAGTCAGCACGATAAGGAGAACAATAAATACAACGTTTATTTACATAGTCAATGATTGACGCGAATAAAACATTTTGAATGCTTCTACTTCAACTAATAAAGAATCAAAAATCGATCTTTAATTGATAAAAGTGAGATAGATATGGCTCAATTTTGTTTTCCAGTCTACTACTGAACTGCCTCATCTTGTTTTGTTTTTGTTATTATCACCCCCACCTTCTATCTCTTTGAAATAGTCTGAACACAGTAAATACCGTATAACTTATTCGTGTATTGTGGTGACGAAGTTCAACGTTGCTTGTAACTTGAACAATTCAGCATTACTACGCCTACCCGCCTAATCTTTCAAATTGCTTCAAAGAATCCATACAAAGTAGGTAATATTATTAATAATTGTTTGTTGTGAACCGTAAAGATATAAGAACTTGGTTGAACTAAGAATCAAATTTTCTATTTTGGACGTCAATATATTGATCATTTTGTGTTTTTTTTTCAAAAAAACCACTACAATTTCTAATATTCATTAACATGAAAATACTTGAGTTGTCACACGGAGAAGGCGTTTCTTGCCTATCATTACATGTATGAATTCCATTCCAAAAATTAAAAAAGTTGATGGTTAGGCTTAGTCTTTTCGAAATATTGACTTAATGAGGTGTGACTTTCTGCATTTGAAGCAATTTTAAATGCTGACGATGTAATTTTATGTAGATTAATAGTTTCTATAGCAAGTTTGGGATATGGCATATTCTGCACGAATGAAAAGTTTGTCGCATGAGTCGCAGGCGACTCTGACGATTCCATAAGTACAGAATAACTATTCTAAACGTGTAATAAAATTTTTAAATCACGATCCGTAAATAATAATGATATGCTGTGAAAGATAGGTCTTCCTATTAGCAACCATTTTTGATCGAGAAAATTAGGATTAGATTAACGTAAGCAATGACATTTTCATTATCTTATAACAATTTATATTGGAATCAAGAAATTGTTAAAGATTTATTGCTGTAACAGTAGTTTTGAAGGTGGATATTTTTCAGTATTAGCCCGGCATTTGTGATCGAACTTGTTGGGGGAAACGTATGGGGAGACCTATTTTTCACAGCATGAACCTTGTTTTAAAATATCTCTATTGTCTTTGTTTATTATTAGAAAGCCGAATTAATACTCAAAAAAGTAGGTTGTAAAAACAAACATCTGAGAATGCAAAGCATAACCACAACGAACTCCTGTTTTGTTACTTTTTTCAAATCTTGGCGGCCAGTTTGACCATGTTCCCGAGGTGATATCAAAAAACGAAGACACCACGTCTTTAGTTTTTGATGTAGAATCTAAATCTGAAGTCAAAATTTCAGAATTTGACAAAAATGCGGGCAGACAGACAGACAGACTTCCCAAATTCAGTAACGACTCTTTCGGAGTTCGTTGGAAATGATAAGACTTTAGTCATTCCAAAAACGGTCTTCTCGATCAGATCAATTGCCACTTTTACACAACGACCTTTTAAATGGCGCCATCCATTAGCAATTATTCAAAATTACGATGTCGTGAATCAGGGTAGCTGATTTTGGCAACATATTTTGGAATTTAAATTTAAAGTGTTTGTGTGCTCCTGATTTGTTGATATGTGACAGTTGTTGACATCTCAACCAATCAGGAGTCTTTTCGGCACCATGTCGTCGCGTCGTACTAACTACTTCACACCAGCGCAGCGCTATTATTGTATTTAAAAATGAAAAAGGTGTTTCCTATACATATTAATCCCAATTTTAGAAATAGGAAGGTGCGTATATTACAAAAAATCAATATTCTAACAAATGTTTACGAGTTATAGCTTAAAGATCAAGTATAAATATTTGTAGGGGATTAGGACGAATAATGCATTTGGGTTTTATTATCATGGGTGTCGTCATAGGTGCCTCATGGTGTATGACGTTTTTGTACAACCAAATTGTGAGGCGACCGCCTACAAAAATTAGATATGTTTTATTCATTAATTGGGATTTCGCCGAAATGAAAATCGTGACACTGATTTCTTTTTAACGGAGACACACTTAAAAACTTTGTACGCGGGTGTCCAAGCTCTTAACGGCGCCGCTGTTTAGTAGTGCACTGTGCATAGAAAAGATATAACTGTAATCATGTTTGTTTTCTTTTGTAAAATCTGAATTTTGTTTTAATTTGCTTAATAATGTCAATGTATGTTTTGCAAAATACAAAGTAAATTTCGAATGATATAGCAATTTTGTTCATTCAGTTTAACACGATTATGAAATCTCTGATACCATAATTTACATTCTGCTTTAAAATTTTATAAATACGCAAAATTGTTTTTTTTTAAATCACCATAAAGTAAATTTGAAAGCTATTTATGTCAATTAGACAACCTCTACACTGTGACTTTTCTTCTGACAAATATCACTAATTAATGAAAACTAACCTGTTATCACTGGACGGCTCTTAGAAGGTGAAAATAGACCAAAATGCAAGTGCAGATTTTGGAGAAATGGGCCAGCCGTACCAAGCATCAGCATAGGTTATTGTAGTAGGCCATGATTTTCCATAAAAAGTGGTGGTATACGGTGTGTCCACATTTAGATACTCACCATTGGTATCTCGGTTATTAGAAGATATAGAACAACGGTTAAATGAGGGATGTTATCGTAGAATTCAATACTCGCAACAAATCTCATTTCAAATTCACCCTAACTAACCAACAAGCAAATGACAATCGGGGGTTTCTGTTGACACCAAAAAAATTGTCTTAAAAATGTGTCTCAACATTGTAAAACTTTAGAAGCGGTCACATTAGGTGTTATCGAGTTACTGAGAAAAATTGAAATCGGCAAATTTTGGTTTTTTTCAAACCACCTTAAAATTTAAAAAAGTTAGGGTGAATTTGAAATGAGATTTGTTGCGAATATTGAATTCTACATAACATCTTCCATTTAACCGTTGTTCTGTCTTCTAATAAGCGAGATACCATCACGGTTTTTTCACAACGACATGTATTGCCTATTTGACAACTGTTTAAAAATGCTGTCATACCACATATCCGTAGAAAAGATAATATTCAGGTGCGTTTAGGATTAGGCAGCTTAAGTTAGGACCTAGATTGTTGAACTCCTGACGTCGTTTAAAATGCTGTTTAGTTGTTGCCTTATTACGTATATCGTTTCGAATTCTATCGTGTCTGGTTTTTCCCAGGATGGTGCGTAGGAATCTCATTTCTGCAGACTGTGGACGTTATTTCTATTTGTTTGTTAGAGTCCACGATTCCGAACCATAGGTAATAGTGATTTATATAATAGAACTTTAGTTTTTTTACTTACTTCCCTTTTCTTCAGGGCATATTTTAAGAGTGAATAGTATAATCTATTAGCCCCTTTAAGTCTGCCATCAAGTTTTTCATCTACGGTCCCCTGTTCCTGTATAGTACATCCGAGATATTTAAAGCTTGTAACTTGCGCAATTATTTCATTGTTTAAATTTAGGTTTGTGTTTTTGCTAGTTATTACTTTAGTTTTAGTACTAAAAACAAAGAATTAAATAATGATAAATATTCACTTTATGTAACTAACGGCTTAATTCACCTTGAAGATTAAAATACCCAGTAAACAACACGTAAATAAACTTTCTCAATTTAATTCGGCATTTCTGCCATCAGAAGCGTAATGCACGTATCTATTACCCCTAACAGTATTTCATTTAATACTTAGTATACATAGTACATAGCAACAATTGGGTTGCCAGCCGCCTTTTTCCGGGCATATTCTAGTTTGTATTGCGGGATAGGTTTTTAATTGCGTTCTGTTTCTTCAACAGTCCTAGAAAGAATCAAATTCTCTGATTAGGAAAGTTTTTTGGGGCCCAAGGAGGACCTCATCATGTCTGTTTCGGAATCAGTTCTGAATAAGACGTAGTGAGCAAATTTGATGTCCTAGATTGTTTTAGTTTGTAGGAACTGCCCTAGTAAGTGAATAAATCTGGCTATTCATTTTTGACAAGATTACATTACCTTGGTTGTTAGGTTGGGTTAGGTTAAATTACTAATAGATCAAGGAATTATGTTAGTATTATACTGAAAGCTACTCAAAAGGCTATATGGCATTTGTCTATTAGATGGATCGTGGTCATATTTAGCATGATAGTAGCTTAGGTGAGCCTGAACAGTTTTTGTTGTTCTTCCTAAAAAAAATCTATTTGTTTTGAACAACATTTTACGATCTTGATGAAACACATTGGTCGTTTTCACGAGCACTGGCGGCATTGATCGCCCTAGTCAAGTTTTGTATAAGTTGTTATTTCGAAATCGGTTATCTCGATTCAATTTAAATAATTTACAAGACTTGTTTGTACTTCAAAATTCCAATGGGTCTGAGAAACTCCAGAACGATACAAATATTCGAACTCAATCAAAATGTCTGACCGACTAGCTTGAAAAGCTCTGCATAGGCTCTTAAATCTAAAACCTAATTAAAAGTTAGTCTTGTGCAGATGTTTCGTTTTCGGAGTTTATTTGTCGTACTCAACTTCCTACCTGTTACTTGATTCGAAATTATTAGTATAAAAGACAAAATTGAGCATTGAATTGTATTTGATATTAAAAGTTTTTTTAAAGCAAATAAGAAGGATTTTATTAGCTCTTTACTGCTTGATTGAACCAAGCCTAGAAAACAAAATATAAAAGTATGTGTAACGTATTCTATTGACATTTTACCTAAAAGAATGTGTTGCATCTGATAACTTGTAATATTGGGATTGAAAAGGTAGTTCAAATTCTGCTTAACCTGATCGTTCAACAGGGAGATGATATTAAGATACATACTACTTAAATTAATAAGATCTTGTGATAAATTGAAAGATACCCATTAAGACTGTTTGCTGTAACCATCAGAAAAACTAAATTTTAGAAACAGTACCAAAATTAAAGTGTTTTGGTACGCATGTATCATCAAAATTTTCAGTGTTAGTTTTGCTGCAGAGCAGATGTGGGTTCTATAGATTATAAATGAATTCAGCTTAGAACGATACCTTCAAAAGATTAGGAGGAACATTAAGAAAAGTAGCCTTGTCTGTGACGTAGAGAACGGTAAAGCAGCGCCCAAACTAAGCAGGACTCCAGCTCTTCGTTTACCTGACTGATGTCGGTGATGTTGGTGATGTATTTGAGCAAGATCTTTTTCGATGAAGTCGTTCTTTGTTTTGCGTCATACGAAATCGACTCTATGCAACTCGCAATTGTAAGACCCACTGTGACTACAGTTGCATGTTCTGTACCCTTCCTTGAACACATTTTAAATGTGAGGTTATGTATCTTATTAAGAATTTCATGAAAGTATCATGAAAACTTTGAAGTAGCAATAAAATAAAGGCCGCAATAGAACTGAAGAATATAAAATAACATAAATAGCACAATGTAGGATTAAACTGCTAAATAATGTTAATTTCTTCGAAATTGACAAAAACCACATCCACCCAGCCATAAATTAGTAATTTAAAACCATTCAGAAAAGATGATTCAGGTAACATTTTGTTTTCATTTCCATATAAAGTAATTTTTTTAGTGTACGTAGCAACGATGATAATAATAATAACCTTATTAATTTTGGTATTTAAATTATTTCTTCAATGTCGTGGGTGTATGCTAATGAACCATCCATCCTAGTTCTGTTAAAAGAATTTATAGTAAAATGATCCATCTGTCGTGATTCAAACTTTAAATGAATGACACGCCGTTCTTTTTAATGATGAGTTTTCAAGACTTCTCGTTTTTATTGTAGATTTTAGTTTAAGCGGCAATTTAGTTTATTAAAGCTTTTCCAGGGAGTTCGGAAATCCGTACGTAAGTATATGTATTTTGGTTTTAGGTATAAAACTGCATTATACCACTTAATGTATTTTGTGACATTTGCATTGGTCTTAATATAGAACTGAAAAACATTTTCGGGTAGATCAAAGTTCTGAAATATTTTTAGGTCATAGCTTTCAGGTATTTTCAGAAAGCAATTAGTCGACATTTGATGACGGTACAGAGGTTTCAAAAAAAATTCACTTCCGAACAAATAATATTTATATTACTCTTTTATTGTGATTTAAGATTAATGATGGTACTTCAAATGTTATAGTAAATGTTAATATATTGCACTTTAAATCTTAATTAAATAAAACACGAAAAACAAGACAGATGAATCTACACAAATTTAAAAAGTGTCATTTTAATTTTAGTTTTTTGTAAGTTTGCCAAAACAGATAAAATAGGTACAGGCAGGCATATTACCTTTATGTTTGAAAAATTAACACACCTGAAGAAGAGGAACGATAAACTATTAAAAATAAATCCGTCTGCCTATGCTAATACTACTGCTGATGTAAAAGAGACTAATGAAGTTTCCACCAACTAAAATTTCCTGTTGACCATTTCTGTTTTAAAACGTCGTAATAGCTAAAAGTGTGGACTCGTGTGCAAATGGAACACACGCATAAATACGTACTTACTACATCTGTTTTCATTTTAAGACTTGCGCTTTTCTCAATTCCAGATTCTAATTCGTTGCAGACCAGTCCTGGTAATTGCTATTTGCAATAAATTGCTCTATAGTAATGCTTCGTTAAAATTATGACTCACTCAATTTTAAATGCAATGAGGTTTTTAGTGTGTTGTATTTGTGCGCGCTTTATCGAATGCATTTCTACTTTTACTAATAATTAAGTTTTTACTAAACCAGATGCCTCATAATTTCTTAATTGGGCGGCAATCTCCAGAATTACAAATCGGTTATTTGTAATTATTGCTGTTTTGTCTATTGACATGTTTCGAATTAAACTTGATTGTTGGAATCTTAATTAAGTCTTATTTCATATCAGAAAAGGATTTGATTTTCAAACATTATTGATTATTTACTATAATAAAACCAATTTTTGAGAAGACTTTCATGAGAAGTTAGTTAGCCTAGTCCCATTTATATAGAGCAATATTTCCCCCAAACAAATGGCAAAATTTAATTGACCCGCTTATAAAATTGTATTGAGAGCCGTTATCAAAATGAATACATATAAACAATTCGTTTTAGATAACTTGGATTTGCAATTGATACATACGTTAAGTAAGGTAAGCAGCGTACAAATCTTAACGTACAAATATTCTACTTTGTTTGGTTGAAGTCTTCTTCCAAAGAGATATTTATAATGGATTGTCTTGTGTATGCGTCAACAGACATTTAAAGATATTCAGATAGCAATCTTTTGGCAATCGACTGGTTCTTTATGTGTTGCCAACCAGAAACTAGACAGACAAAGTGAAACACTAGAAGCGTACATTCAAGTAACCCGCGGACTAAAAGAAATGGTTTTTGAATAAGCAATTACCTATGTGGTATCAAGAGAAGTTATATCAATTACGAAAATAATTTATTTCTGGACTTGAATTAAATGTACTTGAAAGTACGGCTGCAAAATGCTAGAAATTGTTCATTGCAGATTGTGGCAAACAAATGCCTCTCTTATTAGTAATGTTCTTGAGAATGTTGAAGCTGGAATTACAAACGACCAAAGAGATTTTAAAAAGGCCAATCCGGCCAGGTTCAAATTCAAATGTTGTGCCGGATGTGTAAATTTACCTTTCCACGCAGTCCAACTCGAAACTGAAATTTGGGCCAGGTCGGGTTTACTTCTCAAGTATCTCAGGTTTTACGAACCGGCCGCTTGGGTCGAGTTTTTAGCGTAGGGTAGTACTAGTATTTACTTTGAATAGCTTCTCAGTCTTTCATGTTTTTCAGACTACTATGAAAGTTCACTTCGTTCATTATCAACCTTGTATTTTCTCTTGCTATCATCATCATTATTGTTGTATTTAATCTTGTTTAAGTCTCAGAACAGAAGAGACCTTTGTGTTCGCTTGTTCAACATGGATAGTATCTTTGAAAAAAAGAATAAGTGAGAAAATAAAAAAGACCCAAAATTCTTTTTATTATCTGATTGCAGAACTTGAAAACAAATCAGGTAGTCGGGCACTTAGGGGCGTAAGAGGGTAATATTTCTTACATTGGGACTTCGGTACAGTAAAGTTTCCAAAAGAATCTCGTAACGGAAGAGCTGTCAGGTGGAGGCAGATGAGTAATAAGCAAGCGAGATATTTCCGAAGTTTCTTACAGTCTAGCGGCAAGGTAAATACTTGTTACAGACATAATGTTCTATTCTAGAAAAAATTATCTTGAATGTACCTGTAGAGCTTTACTCTACCGCTCGTTTTACGAAGACGCTCAAACGATTCAACCGAAGTATTCATTGACTCTACCCCCCCTCTTCCGAAGTTTCTTCACGAACTGCAGCTGGACGTTAAGACAGAAAGTCTTGTAGGTTTGGATCAACATGCACCAATGACTATTGTTTTGTTTCTTGTGATCAATTAAAGATTCCTAAGAAAGTGCTTCTTAAATAGTACACGGTATGTGACAGATGCTTGTTTGGGTTCAATTGGCTTCTCTGCACATCCAATTGCTGGAATTCATATTACAACATTATGCTGTTCTTGTCATTAAGGAGTCTTGCACGACCGATCTTACAGAATCGAAAAACTCGAGACATTTTAGGGAATAAACCCAACCCAGCCCGAAGCTTGATTTGACCCTCATAACAAACGTGTACCATGGAAATCTGGATTTGTCAAATTCCTTACTAGGTATAGAAACTCGAGCTAGAATCTTCGTCGACATACAGTCCTATTTTTCATTACAACTTGGAGTGGATAAGATGATAATCTACGACAATTTTAAAGTTTTGTAAGTAAATAACTGTGCGTGAGTGACATCGTGAGAGATTAACAAGAAAGAGGTAGGTTCGTATAAATGACAAAGAGTTGTTGATGAATCGTGAGAAGTTTTTATCACGATGACTGATTGATTGAGGATTGAGAAATGAAGAGAGGCATTTTAGGAAGAACGAATTTCATAAATAATGTTTGGGATTTGTGTTGTATTTAATAACTACAGAAGCAGATAAAAAAAATCTGAAAACGAAACGTAGCTTTGGTTTGTAACGACATTTTAATCTAAACACAAATTTCACTGTCGAAATACTTAAAAGTTCCAATTTGATTCTAACGACGAAAACCGCTATCACTAGAAAAAGAAAAGGCTTTTTCGAAACTTGAGAATTTATAGTTGGGATTCTTGAAGAGATAACAGACACAATTTCTGTAATACATCATCATATATTTATAATTAGTTTTAAACTTTGTAATTTTATTTTGCACCTAGTATTTATATGTTATTATCTTTACATATTGATCAATTTCGGGGCAATCCTTTAAGAATAGGCAGCAGCGCATTGTTTTTATTTTCCAAAAGTACAACTTCACGTTACTCCGATTTTGCTAACTCAACTGGAATCGAAGTGGTCTGAAATTTTTATCAAATCAAAACGAAGATATTTTAGAATATTTAGGAAAAATTTGAACATATTATGTAGTTTAGATTCGACCCCTTGTGACTTTTCTTTGTATATCGAAGAGTTATTTTGGTACATTTTGCTTTGACTTGTGAAAAAGTCACAACCTATGTTCTCCGATTGCAATTAATTGTTATCAAAATTAGCAATGTTTGACTGTTGAACCCCCAACCAAAGAGGTTTTCAACGTTTGACGATAAATTTCTTGTGACATTCATAGTAGTGTTTTTATCTTTTATTTATCATCGCCACGTTCGTTTTGGCAAATGGTTCACCTAACAATACTATTAAACAGTAGCCATTCGCAATAAAAGCATCAAGCTTTGCGTGGTATTCATAACGCATTTGGCACTCTATCAAGAATGAAAAAAACAATGAGCATTTCATAGTGCTGTCACATTTAACGCGTCATCGAGAACATTTACCATCGAACAAATGGCGATACCACATCTCATTGTTAGTAGAATCACCATAGTGTATCTGATTCTAATTTGCAATTTAAATATATTTTTGCACTTTTAGAATGATGCTCTCGCCTTGGACATCCTTGATTGTTAAATTAAGAAAATTTGAAAAGTAATTTTATCGTATGTAATTTTTCTCCAACTTTTCAAATAACAAAAATACATATGTACCTATATTTTTTAAGAGTATTTTAGGACAAGGTCGGTGTATTCTTGAAGCAGTGAATATACCTACACCTCGAAGTAACAACAATATTTATAACTTTATAAAACAAAACTCCTATTGTAAATAATAAATCTACCATGACAAGAAAACGCGCGGCATGATCAGAAGTTATACGTCCTGTATATTTGTTTGTATATTAGAAGTCCAAACTGTACTGAACAATGGACAATCACTATCGTTGTGTAATGCAAAACATCGCGACCTACTTCCATGTATATCTTGAATGCCTTTTTCTATTAACTTCTGTGCATATTTTATTAGAGATTTTTTTAAATCACGTTTTAACATGTGCTTTTATGAGAAACGTTTAGGTATGTAATTTGAATTTAATTGAATTGCGTGTACTAATGTGCAATATGTTTTATTTAATAGATTATTAGTTATGGTTATTATTAGAATTCAGCTTTAAAGCGTATAGGTCATGTAAGAAATAAAGATTGACAAATTAGATGTAATTGTTAGATAGGTTTTTATGAAATTAAAAGAAAATAATATTTTATTTATTATGTTAAAACGTTCACTCACCTACTTTATTTCAAACATGTGCTTATTATAATTAAAATAAATTTAGCGCAAAATGCATACATGCTGTTAGTAGAAGAAATATTCAGTTAATGAATGATAAATGAAGTTCATGTCATATAAATAAGTACATAAATTTTCTCGTTCTATTAAACGGCGTTCACTTTCAAATTATAAGATAGATTTAATTTAATATTAAGTGTATTTTATAGTGTCATTCTGATTCAAATGGTGTATTGAATGCTGCTTATTTGTCATACTAAGGCTTAGCACGTTTTATGACTAAAAAACGGGGAACCCGGAACGAATCAGACATTAGAAGTAACACACTTTAAATCTCTTTTTTAACTAAATGTTTACACTATTCATTATTGCGTTTTACAACGATACAAGTATTTATTAAGAATGGTGGTTGAGTTATAAACGGCGTTTACTTGAATTAAGTATATTCCATCATCATTTATTAGAATGAGTTACAAGCTTTGAATGGGAACCGCTATCAAATAATGCTTGCCTATGTGCAATTTACTTATGAATTTTTAATACAAAAATTAAACAATCTACATTTCAGTTATTTTGGAGCTAAATTTTAAATTTTTATTACGTGAAAATCCACATACCCAAATTATTTATTTTGGAATAAGCGTTGTAAGAGGAACTGAATACACCAAATGCATCTTCTTATTAAGGTTGAATTCTCTCTTGCAGTCTGATCAGACATTTCTCCATGCTATTTTTTAAATTCAGCTTTTAGATTCGTTGTGCTGCATCAACAAGAGAAAGCCTTGAAGTACGTAAAGACTGAAAAAGCAAATGATCAGCTTTTTTCAAATTACTGCCTTTGTCCTAATTACGTAGCGTTTTTCCTGCTTCTTTTCATTCTTTCGCTACTTTGACTTTGCTCATAATTTATTTAGTTTCTGATAAGCGACTCAAAACAAGGCTATCAATCGAATTAAAACCTACATCAATCGGTCACACTTGATTCATATCATCATATTTCTTACGACAATTAGGGGTCAATTTACAGAATGGTGCTATCAAGGTCTCATAAACCATAACGAGAAAAGTATTTCACAATTTTATACTGGAAATTTGTGTGTGTTTTTGTAAATAGAAGCAAGATTTATGTCCGCCTGAAGAACTGATCGAAAGATAGTATGGTATATATATATATAACTCATTCAACAAGATTCCATGGAAGACCGCTATTGTTTGCTGTACTTGCAAGGACACGTTATGATATAATGAGGTTTCCAGATTTTAATGCTCTGTTACAGTAAAAATCTATAGTTGCCTACTGTTTTACTTTGAATTTCACGTTAGTTTGTTAACATTGAGCAGTTTTTCTGAATTCGAAAGGTAACTAAATCCATTTTGTATTATAAGGAGTAAATCTCGGTAAGATGTGCAAGTACCTATTATAAATGATCTCGTGAGGTGCTGAGTGCTTGTATATCTTCATAGTATTCCACGGATTTTCTCCATTTACGGTTTCTGGTTTTGTGGGTATCCAAATTCTTACTAGGTCATATATTCCTGTTGCGAATGTTTGTGAGCCTTAATTCTTACAGATCTTCACGTTTCTGCCGATTCCTGAGTCTTTGCCTGTTGCAAGCAAGAAGGAAAAGCGAAAACTTTCAATACCTAATATGTTTTATCGATTTAGTGAGTAACTAGTATTAATATCTAGATATTCAGTTTCACTTTAAATTTTGCAGAATCTACCCTAAATTATTTTTTTACATTGCTATGGTTAAAGATGATTTCTACGAATAATACTTGACCATTATATGTAAATGAAAGAATATTTTCTCTTCAATTCTACTGTTATAGATATTTTAAGTCAGAAATTAAACTGGTGTGGTAATTTAACCCAATAAAGGTTTTGTAAGCTGTTTTTTGATACTTGCATTTTGAATGACTTTTTCGTAATTCTCAAAGAAACAGCTGGTATAGACATGGAGATTTTGTTTTGTTCTACGCTACGGGAGGATAGACCTTTTAAAATTATATTGGACCCTACATAAGGTAAACGGAATAATTCCGTCTTGTATCTGTTAGTATAAGAAAAGCAATCAGATAAATGCGCTCTATTCGGATAAATACAGTACTTAACAAAAGTAAAATCCCAATTATAGATAAATAAATAAGATATTAATTACGGAATATACACATATTATATAAACTATAAGTCCTGCTTTAACAGGAAAATAATTAGTCTACAAATAGAAATACTTCATAAGAAAATTTTTTGGACTCTGAATACAACCTTTTGTGATTTAAAAAGTCAATTTAACTTTTAATCGAATTCAAACTTTATAGGATTTCAGTCGGAGTTTATTTTTATTTTTTAACCAAATTTACAACTATGAAAACTTTTTGATACCAAAATTGAAATTTCACAATTTTCACTAATAATGTAAATTAGCAATGCTAAATAATTCTTAGTGATATTTTTAAATTGAGAATTTTCTCCATAAAATATGCCTGACAGTATATAATTTGAATACGTGTAAATGTTGTTTTTTAATTTCCTAATAATTAGGAATCAATAACGAAATTTAATTAATAAAATAAAGTGAGGAATATTAACATTAAGTGTGTCTAATAATAAGGATAAATGAAAATAGTATATAGAATGTACATCAGAAGAATGTATTTTATAATTAATGGATAGGTAGGTGGATTTAAAAGCATTTAGATTTGACATTTTCATCTTATCGATTTATTGACTTTAAAATTATTCTTGTTTTTCTTCAATTATCAATCCTTTTAATTTTTTTATTCATTTTATTTACACATAATCAAAATACTAACTGGTTTGTGTTGTGTTTGTGTACAATATACATTTAAAAGATTTTTAAACTAAAAGACAATACACAATAAGCATTGCCAAGATATAGATCACTTTCTCACAGTTATGACTAACTAGAAGAAAGAATAGTACAAAAAAACTTGAAATATTGTAACCTCTGCAGAACTTTAGAAACGATGTTAGATTTAACATCATCGTAAATGGTTACCTTGAACTTAGCAAAGATTACGCCACACATACGTGTTTCAAGAACATGGGCAAGACCACAAGCATTTTTTAATTATAATAGATTTCAATCTTTAGAAATGAATTATACTAAAGATGTAGAACTGATAAGTCATGAACACAACAACTATTAAAGGACCACTGTTCTAGTTTTGATATTAACCTATTTGGACGTATTAGGAGCGACAGATAACACCTATTGCAACTACACAGCATGTTCTTTGTCACTACCCTGATGAAGACTTCTGGTCCGATATGACCAATAAGGAAGCATAAAACGAAAATCTCAGAAAACTTTAAAGACAAAACTGGGATAAGAAATTCATGAAATTACGGTCTCGATATAAAACATTAGGAGAACTAGTTGGAAGTTCAAATTCATGCTTCTGAAATTCCAACGCATTGCCTTAAATACCTGGTAAGTACAGAACTAGAACCAAACGCAGCGAAAATACTGTTCTGACCTCACAATTGGTCTCAGAGGATTGTTTTCCTTGTGCATCTTTGGCAGGCTGTACAAGTGAGACCAATAGGAATCTTAACTAATTCGTAACGAAGACACCATTACAGCAAACCATCTCAGTTGTACGGCCCGCCAAAAATACACAAAGAAACGATTGTGTGTTCGAAGACTCTCTCTGTTATTTTCTGTTAGATATAATAACTCTACTGATGGGGACAACTCTGTCAGCAGCGACACTTAATAGTTTGCCGAAACAGAATCAGAAGTATAAAACCAGTTGATAATAATCTTGGTTAGCTGTGATATAGTCAGCCTATTCACAAACCTCTGCAGATGAAACTTTCAACATTGTTAGAAGAAGGCTGGAAAGTGACAGACTCTAGAAGTACGCTATGGCAATGGGTTTACCGTTATCCCTAATCAAGATTAACATGTTAATGGAACAAAAAATATCTCAGTCTCAAACGAACGCATATTTGTGGTTAAGGTATGTTGACGATTGTCCAAGAACTTGACGGCTTCCTACATTCTCTTAATCATCATAGTCCTTCGATGAAATTTATAATGAACGTGGCGTCTAACCAACACCATTTTAGGAACACTGAGTTAATCTAATTCGATTACACATTATCAACTGCGATTTCGAGTTTTAGGAATGAAACGTTTACAAAATAATCCTCATTTATTAGACATCTGCCAATTTGACTTCTTAAATAAACACAGCAAACATTGCCAATCTTAACAATGATTCAACCAAGGCTTCCATTTCACTAGATTTCATTGTTTTCTTTGTCCTGTGTAAAATTATATAAGGTATTATCCATTTGCATTAATAAATTTTCTTGGAACATTTACACGTAATTTATTATTGTGTTAACATAAAAACCGTAACGATTCTTTAAAATTCCCCAAATTAACATCTGACTCATAAGTGCACATAATACTATAATAAAGCAATTCGGTATACCTACCGATGACTTTTATACACTATTATTAATTAACGAACTTTTATGTGTTAGAAAAAAGGCTGTACAACGTTTATACAAAGAATCGCGTGTTGTTTATGTTTACATTTTCAGGTGTGGGTTCTTGAAGGGTATAATTAAATAATCAATTATTTTAAGAAAATGTTACAATGTTATAAAGGATTAATTTAATTTAATAGCTTCTCTCCTCACGTGCAATAATTACAATATTATAGTACTACTTGATTACATTTAGTTGTTAATCGGTTTCATTTGAAGTATCTTTTTTGCTTTATTGCAATCTTAAAAGTTACTGGGTTTTATATTATTAAAAATATTATTGCACAACTGAATGCATTTTAATTATACATATTTTGATGCACAATAAACTTTTAAGTAGAGCAAAAATGATTATGATTAGTATTTATTAAAAAAAGTCCCGTTAGCTTTTAATTCTTAAACAATTTGTAATTAATTTAATCTTTTGTACATGTAAATTGAGACCAATAATATCATCTGTATGCCTAAGTTGAAAATACAGGTTATTTATCAAGAGAGAAGCTCCGACACGTGGAGATTTTACTTTTCCAGTTTTATTTTTAAAACACAAGGAGCATCAGCCTCCTTCCTGTTAAAAATATCCAAACGGTAATAAAGTTTCAGTATTATACCGTTAATCCGGAAATTCGAAGTCGTAATTGCTTTCGGCGGCTTCAATTATCGTTTTTGACGTTTTATAGTGTTGTTATTATGGTACACATTCGATAGTTTAAATTAACCTTCGAAATTTATAATTTAATTCGGAAAGTAAATGTTTTAAGTTTTTTAGATTTTTATTTAGAAATTAAAACCATAATTTAATTCTTTAATGATTGATAATGATGATAATAAAAATAAAAAAAAATAATCATGATAGTAGTTACAGTCAAAATCGTTTAACGACCTCCCTTCTATTATTATGTGCTTTCCATGTAGGCATTTATGTGTTGTTCTTTGTTCAAGATTAATGATGCATACCAACTTTTAATTTGAAATTTATATTGTTACTGCATCATAATAACAATAATGCATAAACATATTTAAAAAGGTAAGATAGAAGAAGAAAATGCCAGTAATTTTATTTTTTTAACACCTATTGAGTACTATTAAAATTAAACCTTAAAATATTTGTTTAAATTAGATTACTGCGTGTGCGTATGTGTGCGGATCATTAAATTGGGTACGTTTAATTAAATGAAACGCACTTTTCAAGTTTTTTCTTTGTTTTAGATGTTAAGGCACAGTAGCAAAAATAATATTAATGGATGGGCGTACATTAAATTATTGTAATTATAGTCTTCAATTTTCGACAGGTAATTTTAATATATCATCATCCTTTTGCCTGATTGTGTTTAGTAATTTATAGAGGAAGAATAATTAAATATAAAAGGTGTTGTTTAGATTTTTTTCATTTAACTCTTGTCTAATGTAAGGTTGTGATTTTTCGTTTTTTCTTTCTTATTTTCGTTAGCGTCAGTCTGGATCCTATTGTTATTAAAATGTTTTTTCCCAGTGTGGAAAACTTCCGATGGAAAAATTGTATAAATTCACTAAGATATTAAGAGAAGAGAATTAGAAGAAATAATTAAAAAGGGCACCTCGCTAATGACATAAGAATAAGTCAGTAATTATTAATCAAGTAGCAATTTAATAGTTTTATGCAAGTTACGAAGTGCCGATAAACATCAAAAGGATTTAACTTTACGAAAGAATGTGCATATTTTAGAATGCAGTTTAATAAAAAGCATAGGCAATAACTACTTGGAAAAATAATAATAATCAATGTAACATGTATATTGAATATTGATTGATTTGTCTAAGTCTTTAGCCTATTGGGCGCTAAAGCTTTTCAAAAAAATTATTTCTTCATGATTTACGAAATGATGTAAGATATCTTAATGAAATTTTCTACAAATTACTATGATCGACACATTTAACACATTTAGATGAAGGAAATGAAAACTTTCTGGTAATTTCCATGTATTTTTTAAAATAGACCTATACAAACGTGGTATCATTCAAATCATAATAGAAAACTGTATTTACACCTCAGAAACTGTAAACGTGGCAATATCGGCAATATAACCAATATACTACTAATAAATCACCCTATATTATAATAGACGTTTTTCTATTCTATTCTCGCACTTTTGCATACATATCGCATCTTGAAAAAAATTCGCTGGTGCAAGCCTAATCACAGTTTAAAAATCTGGCTATCGATGCACAGTGATGAAAAGTAATCTCAACGCCATAGAAAACCAACGGAAAGTGCAGCAGTAGATACGCTTAAAATGCGCAAATGTATAAACCTGGAACAAAAATCAATAATAATAATTTATCATACGTTTCCGCGTGGAAAATAAGACCAACAGTGTAATAATAAATCACGATTTTGTCCGCAGATGTTGGTTAACTCATAGGTATGTTACCACAACAACCAGACTGCATTAATATTATGAATAATTAATAAATTTAGAATCATCGAAAAGTTAGAACTAGGACTATCATCGCAGTATTGCGTTCCTTATTTTCGATTGGTGTACCTTGTAATAAGTGTATTTATCTATTCCAACCAAGATTGAGACTGACTTTTTTACGCACCATGGAATTATTTCAGTATTCCAGTTTTACTACCGTAAATAGTAATATTTAATCCGAACAGACCAACTAGCCACTCTATATTGCAACATTATTTTATAAGTAGAAAATTTGAAAACTAACTCTGCTTATATTTTGGTTTTCCATGATGAAATTTTCAGAATAACAGCCTCATCATAGCGAGATTCTCTCTTTCACTTCTCTTCATCGTTTTATCGGCGATTTCCTAGTGATCTATGACTGTGATCATTTTTAATGACTATCAGTTTTTATCCGGTAAGAGATTCATCCATTCGAAAACTGATAAAAATGCTAAAACCAGGTATTAATGTAAATATTTATTGAACGCAAATTCATTACACTTAAATTTTCTCATTGCAAGAAATTTCACCTCGCGGCACGATAATCGTTGTATTTGTTCCTTTAGTGGAAAACCTATATGTGGAAAAACCTTTAAAAACAGCGAATGAAAAAAATGTTTTGGCATGATGCACGTGGTAAGAATCTCCTTCTATAAGAAATCTAATGTTCTTTTTTTTTAATTTTCTTTTTGACTTAAATTTTTGGAGAAATAAATTAAAACTATTCTAATACTAAATCGGATGAAAGATCTTTGCAGTCATTTTCATTTTAGACTTTTTAATGGAACTATATTTTAAAACGATGGATGAAGGTACAAACGATTAGATAAAATTCCGGTTTGATATGTATGTGACTAATTCAATTTAACACAACGGAAGTAATTTAAGTCGTGATTAAATTGTAAAATCGCAGTTAGAAATATCCACGTTAAAAAACTTAAATCCATCGAACAAGAGAAGAAGAAATATAGTTCTAACACACAAAAAAAAGAAAAGAAAAAAATAAGATCGGTGTCGTCTGATAAATGCGTAGTAATATTCAGAGTATTAATTAGATTCTCACAGTTTAGCTCGAGTTTCTACTTTGAGAATTCGTGAGAAATTTAAATGTTTTCTTTTTTCCTTAAAAAAAAACTTTTATTTGCATCAGGGTATTAAACTTGCATTACAAGTGACCCTCAAGGAATTTAATTAAAAACTCTTTAGATTTTAATTTTAGTTTTGGAATGATTTATTAGAAGACCAGACAACTGCATGTATGTATAACTGCTAAATATATACCAACATAATTTTAAATCCGTGTGTACTCCTCATGTTCAATTACGTCATTGGTATGCATTTTGGTAAAGTAAATTTTCGGTTATGACAAGATTTTTGTATTTTAAGTTACTTTTTAATGAGTTAGGTACCTTTGTTGAAATGTAAGAGACAGTTGCATTTTAAAATATTTTTTTAAAAGAAATCTTGTGAATCCTTTGATAAAAATATTCCCATCATCATCATCATTACTAAATCGTTCTGCTGCGCTTCTGGTTCTCTCCACTTCAGAATTTGATTACTGTAACAGCAGAGAAGGCCGGGCGAGGCCTGTAGAAGCAATTAGCAGCCGTTGATGTGTGTCGTGTCGGACAGTGACCTTCTGAATGTTGGCCACTGGTCCCTGGCAGGGTGAATCCGCTCTACATATCAAAAGTTTGTTTTGCCATGTCACTAAAAGGCATCCTTTACACATAGCGGTATTTTCGTTTTCAAAACAAAAGCGCTTGCATTGTTTTCTCTTCTGTTTTTTTTTTACTTTTTTAAATTATAATGTGTCAGGATTGTCGAATTTTAAATCATATAAATATTACCAGTTTTTGTTTAAAACATTAAAGGAGTTGTTGCTCAAGAAATAGTAAAAATGATATTTCTATCATTTTTTTAATTATTTTTGTAACTTAATTAGCGGCAAGGTGAATTTAAAAAGCTGACGATGACGTGTACTGTTATAATTGCAAGAACAAATACTTAATTCTGATTTATAGAATATTCGATAGCTGTAAATATGATACTGAAGAATTTTAAAAACGTTCTGAATCATTTCCTAGAAACATCAGAAAAGCATATTACAGAAATTCAGAGTAGCAGTGGATGTTTAAAAAAAACATAACTTATAGGAAATTACTTATTAATACAGTCTAGAATTTAATAAAAATATAGGGCATAATAATTTTTTTACTTTCTTGCAGTAAACAACCAATCTAAATAAGTATAATATTATAGCCCAGATGACTACTGAGGTTATTGATTCTTCGTGTACATTTTTTAAGAAAATAGTAATAATTATAAAAAAAAATTTCGGTCCTGAATAATAAAGCATCTCATTTTCACTAAATACAAAATTTTTACATAAAACACACATTAATAAAGTTATTATAAAAGCGCAAACGTGAATAATCATACGTAAGAAACTGTTGATAGATAAATGATTTATGTATAGCGAAAATATGAATGTTATTGATATCGTAATATTCTTTCAATACAATGCATTACTGTGCTATCAAATACTTGGTCTGTCACAAGGTTACTCGCTACTGTGATTGCACGTTTGAAACGTTTTTCATTAGTTTTATTTCCACATAAAAATAGCATAAACCCTGTTCAATTACAGGTGGAACGCAAACCAAAAAGTAGTTTAAAAATGGTGTCACTCATGCATAAAGATAGAGGTAGAAGGATATATTTAAATCATATCATGAAATATCATTACAACGCCATCAACTGCGTAATAAGCGTGACGGTTCCAATCTCAAAAATCACAATTTTAAATATTACATTTTAAGATAAAGTTAGTTAATTGGTATTTCATGCAAGGTGTCTTATCCTGTGCTTATTGCAATACATTATACGTTATGTTATTATAACCTAAAAATGAAAGAAGATAAAAATCTATTTTGAAATGTCATATTCGTTTTAATTAATTCGCGAATTACATTATAGTAGTATTTTACTATTTCTATGGCCCACCACCTGTACGGATTGCCTGAAGTTTTCCGAAACCACCATATGTGGTTAGACATTAACACTAATATAATTCCGTATTACAGTAACAAAGATAGGAAACACTTTCAATTTATTTCTGTCAGTACAGGTTTTTAGATAATAATAATAATTATCAAGATGACAAGTGTTGCTCTTACAGAATTAGATTACTGTCATCGTCTAACTACAGGAACTACCCATATTCCGTAAAATTTTAGGTAGCCTGTATGTATGTAGCGAAAATCAACTTTTTCTATTATTTTAAGTGGAATACTCCGTATATTTTTCATTTTTAGAATCCGTATTCAGTTTTGTATCTAGTATAGGTATCAACGGTTGTTGATGCCTACTAGAATTCTTTATTTTAAATTATAGTTATTTGATTAAAAGTTGCAAAACTCTCTTCGGAACACTAAGAGGCTAATTGTCGAGGGTGGTACGTTAGTGTTTACTCTTGAGATTTTAAGGGGAAATGAAGGAAATGTACTGGAATTATTCTGAAAATCTACTAGTAATTTTAATTTATGCAGAAATCAAACATAAGGTTGTAGAGGAACAGTAAGACTTTTATAAACACCTCCAATTAAAGCTTAATTTCAAATCTTCAACTTTTGATCCATTTGCAAGACTTGAAACTCCCAGAGGCTTGAAAAACTTGTTGCTGTTTTACATTAACTTCAGAAATTGCATTTCGCTTTTTGCCAAATGCTTGTTTTATTATTATTCTAGACAGCACCACTGGCGTAACTAACGCAGAGATTTAGAGAAGAATTGGAAATATCTATCTTCAATGTGCAAAATCAATGAACGACCTTTTTTCTAATTTATTGTTTGTATAAATCACTTCATATCATGCCGAGACCGATCAATTTTTTGCAATTTATTACAAGCCGAACTGTAGTCTTGTCTTAGTTATGATCTGTAAAGAACTGAAAAAGCCACAACTTGTAGAATCATATTAACTACATGTCTAACTATGATAGATTCTTCGTGAGGGGTAGCACGAATTATCATGTTGCTTGGGTGGAAAAAATTTTTGAAAAAATTAAAATCAATCAAACGAGTTGGAACATACATTTACAGGTAGGCCAAAATATCATTAACCATTTTTAAGACGAACGCTACTGCAGAAGTAGCAGCAGCAACCTTCTTTCACAAGCCAGCTCTATTTGCCATATTGTACTGTGTACGCAAATAAGTGTTTGTAACATTCACTGTAAAGATCCAGCTGCCTCTGTGACATTAAATTAACATTAAAAAGTTAAGTTAAACCGCGATTTATTCCCCGTCTGTCTTATTAATTTTTTTAAATAAATTCGTTACAATCACGTCTTGTAATATCTTCCAAAATAGTAAAGATAAAGTTGAAACATTTATGTTGTATTAATGTAAAAACAACGAATTGTAGTAATTACTTTTGGAACACCACCAACTGTTAATGATTCATATTATTTTGTAAGAAGAGCATTTAAAACCGCAGTAATTCATTTCAAGTGAGTCAACCAACTTACACATAACACAATCATAAATAAATCCAGGTGCATGATTTACCATCCATTCTCTGTACAAGTGCATAGCAAAGTAAAATTGAGAACATTTGGCAGTGGCTATTTAACCGTCATGATGGGAAAATAATATTTTACAGTAAAGACGAGCAAGTAACCACGACAATACAGTTAATCCCAAAGCAAACTGGATCTGGTTTAAAAAAAAATTGATAAAATTCTTCAGACTATTTAACTTGGGCACTTGGGCTTTCCAAACGATTGCGGCAATATTTATAAAAAGTAATCATTTTCTATATTTAGCATTTACAAACATCTCTGGCAATTTGTCGCGTGTATGAGTAACGTTATTCTATAATAAAAGTAGCAGGATAGTATAATTATACATAGATACAACGTGGTGAATTCCGGAAATATATTTTAAGTACATTAACGTGTTGTTTTTAGTTTACGGCTATTTTCCGGCTGCGAAAGTTGCTAAACATATGGTAAAATGCAATTTACGGAAATACTAATCGAACTCGAGCATTTCCTTCTTTTACAATAATTGTTTTTGTTGAGAGTAGGTCTTTTTTGCATAATAATAAGAAGTAAAACGCCTTTCGCATTTGTAATTGTTTTATGTAATTTGCGATCTTTTGATGTTAAATTGTTGATGCTACGCATGCCTTTTAATGTGCATATGAGATATGCATTCGCTTTTAAATAAGGAACTGGATAATTAATTATAAAAGTTGCAAATTATATTTCTTAAGTGAAGTTTGTTACTGCAATTTATTTTTAGTCTGATATCTAACGTATACCTGGAGTCGAGTCGCAATAGTTTTCATTTGAAATACTTTATAACTTTTGTTGTTGTTGGTAATCTAATTTTTCTATCTGTACGTTAAGGATTCTACACTGTCTCTAAATTAAAGAACTACTAAAACAATAGACTAGAATCTCTTCATTTTCTATAGTTACATGAAAATAATAGTGACTATATATTTGCATTTGGACCGACTTTTGAATTGGTCGGAACATATACATATAAATATGTATTTCAGCAAATAAACTGTCCATGAGTATTTTTCAAATTAGAAATGTGACAAATAATACGATACACTTTTCCAGAGCTATATCATATAGCTTGATTCTTTGGGGTCACTCACCATTGTCCAAAGAATTTTTCACTGCAGAGACGCGTGATAGATATTATACACGGGATTGGATATAATGGGGATTGTCAAGATTTATTTTGTTTTTAAGTATCTTAATTCTTCCATGTTTGTATAATTTACCATTGTGTTAATTACATAAAAGACAATCTTGATAGCTTTACTGAAGTTAATTAAATTGAATCAATATTAAAATTCATATCGGGCAAGCACAGCAATATAACCCCTGATTCCAAAAAAACGTATATGCACTACTTAAATTTAGCTGTGGAAAACAAAGACAGAAAAGTAGGCATGTTGTATAATAATCGCAATGTCCAAAATCATCTGAGAGATTATGAAGGTGACGAACTGAAAAATGCCATGTCATTTTTCCAATCATCAAATTTGGTATACACTCTTTAAAAAGAGTAGTTAGTACAATATGTAAATGAATAAAAAACTGAAGAGAATGTAAGCAGTGTATACCTAAATCTGACCATGAAAAACATGACATAGGGCATTTCTGCGTTCATAGTTTTCATAATCTATCAGGCGACATTCCGAATATTATACGACATAGGTCTAATCTTCTATGTTTGTTTTTCACGGCTAGATTTGAGTAGCACGCATACGTTTTTCTGAATTTACTGTTTCTTTGATGTTATTACAAAAATCTGACACTTGGAGTTATATTAATACGAGTCCATTGATAATCGCCTACATTTAATGTCATTGTTAATTTTTAATTTTAATAACAGGTTTTTCTTTTAAGTATAATAATACACTTAGATTAAATTTTGTAAAATACTTATATACGTACTGTAACAACTTCTATTTAAAATATTCTAACACACTGGTTTTCGGAAATGCGCTAAATGCATTTCAACCTTACAAACTCTAGCGTTCTACAACATCTAGCAAATGTAATCGACAGACAAACAGAGGATCATCGCTTCTGCGAAACCATGACTGCAAAGTGGAGTGTTGATAATACTTATGTAATCGGAAATACGCCACCCGTTGGGCTATGGCCGTTTCCTTAGTTACGTAACACCCTGTATACTTATTTATTAATTTTATTAATGTTCAGCTTTTATTAATTTTTGATTTTCTTACGTTTTTAGGGCCAATTTAGGTAACCAGATATACATATACTTTTTTGTCACAAATGTATAATGTTTCTTATATGTAGTTAGTTTTCTAGACAAGTCCTTCTCGTTTTATTAACCGAAGTTAGTAAATTATAGAATAGTAGTTTGTTTTCCATTTGAAATCACCTTCAAAGTGGTGTCCAAGGAAATAATCAACCGGGCATCTGTAGCCGTGATCTTGCTGTTAAGTTCTGGATGTCCAAAAAATGAATGCGTCGTTCGTTGATCCGAATTTAGTTTAGTTTAATCGATCTGTAAATAAAGTGAAATGTACAACTGAAAATCAAAACAATAGTGCTCTTGTAAAAAATTAATATCTTCTGACAGCGTAGTTAGGCGCAGATAAAACCTGCATAGAATCGAAGGACATACAAAAGACTGTTTTAGTATAAAAATAGACGAATCGATTTTTTTTAATTCTGTATAATACAACAAAAAAGTAACAAAACTTGAAACACTGGAACTTCCCATAACTTCACACTCGAGGCTTTTACTTATTAGTATTCTAATAATTCATCAAGTGAATATATATTATATAGTTGGCAGTGATTCGTTTATTACCGGTATTTCACGTAGCGTTTTAAAAAGCGCTTTCGTATTATATTGCCGTTTGTTAGGTTGGGTATAAACTGTTTGCGTCGAAATTGATGTTTATGTAAAGAAAAGCAGGTTGTTTCTCTTGTGTGGTGGATGCAATATTAAAAAGTGGTATAGTATAGTTATCAATATAGTCGTCCACGAGCAAGCAAGCAAGCGAGCGATTACCAGCACTGCATAAATAACGAATGCTAGCAGCGCCCTAAGGTCTGAAGTTACTGATCTTGAATACGTGCAATGTAGTGTATTTCTACCACCAGATCTTAATAGTAACTTCGCGCCATGTTGAGGATACCGAAGGCATTGACCTACATTTGGCGATTTTCTTAAGTTTTTGTTCTAAATATTATTAAATTGGTAAATATTGTAGTCTTAGTTATGGTTCCAGTGTTTGCAAAGAAAATGAGATGTTTAGTTTCTGGATGTAAGAATTCTCAATGGAACGGGCAGAATAACATTTCACGGGTTCACTATAGATGTGACTGTAGATAGCTTAATTAAAATAACGATTAGTACTGCTAATTAAAAGTGCTTCTAACCTATAAAACATGTGTAAATTGTAAAGATTTTAAATACCGCCTTTGATTTTGCTGGTTACACCCACATCGGCTATGATGAGGGTACCAGATTTGTTTGTGCGATTTTCGCTTTAAGATTTATATTAGACGTATACGCTCTAGTTACTATTAAAATTTCGGTGATTTCCATTATAACAGTATTACGAATTTTCGCAGGTGTACCAACTCGAGAAAATTCACAGCATTAGATGAACACCCGGTATAATTATGTTTCAGTGATTTTGTTGCTTGCTAGAGCAATACTTGCTTGTAATAATAATACCTACGATGTCTTTCTGGTATGTCATATAGTAGTAGTACTATGTGTTCGCATATTGTAGATAGCTGTATTACAAAAACAGAAGTGCTATGCTGTTACACAAAATCAAATTTGGCCTTCAAAGAGACAAATTTAATACTTAATAATTGAAACGTAGACATAAATATTAGAAGATACCTATAATGCCAAGAAATTCTAAATAGAAAACTTCCAATCAAAATGAAAAAAATGTTAAGTTTGCATATGAAAAAAATTATGTACCAAACTTCTTGATAATAATTTTAATTCGTGATTGTCCTGCCCATAAAGCTGTACAAACATTGCTTGACCTACATTTTTATGCAAGAAGTGCTCTTATATAAAATAAAATGTCATGTGTGTATAAATTTAAATTCAAATGAATCATTTAAACATGCATAGAAAATATAAGTTTTGTTCGATGACCCATACATACGTATACTTACACGTATTTCATCAATAATTAAAATGTGACAATAATGCCATTAACGCAATTAAATGCCATCATCGAGCGGAAATGGTACCCCGACGAAAAAACGCGCGTAGGTTTTCCAACTACAACGCACTTTCTCAGTAACGGGGAAACGATTTTAACTTTTAAGAAAGCATTAGTAACCTCATTGGTGTCCGATCAACAACAACAATCCTCTCTTTTTCTTTCTCTCTCGTTCTCACTTGCTCCGTCACCGCCTGTCCGCATATGCGTTGCAAAATGCCGGTAACTCGTTAAACAGTAGCCATTGCAGTTTGCAACCGCTATAAATATCGCGTTTGTGCGATGAAGTAATAGATTCACGAAGCAGGGTGCATTCCCAGATGAAACCGGCGTGTTTTTATGCGTTTAGTTGCCGAGTGTGCGAAGCGCACCTATTTCCGCCGCAACGTGTGGGTCGCCTGCTGGTTTCGTCCCCCTTGTCGCCGCCGCCTCCTATGTTGTGATCCATCAGCTTCTGCTTTGCCGCTGAGGTTGGCTGCTGGATACTTTCGTATTGCCTAACTGACTGACTTACCATCATAGTCATCATCATCATCTTCAACCTACGCCGTCTCCGTTTTGTCTTTCCTCTTGATAACCCAGTCAACTTGCTATTCATTCTAATTATTGAATAGTATAAATTTAGATTTATTGTGGTCACGCGCCCAGAAAAAAAATTTATAAGTTCGTTAAATATTTATTTCTTTTCTGGAAGACGAGTCTTATTTCTACAAAAAACTTTAATTACCCTATTTAAAAAAAATTAATCAACTTTAAAAGTCGCTAAACTCATTGTTAATCACTATACATTTTACAAAAAATAGCTAGAATATTTGAAAATGTTCAATTTATTTTTTCAAAATTTATAATTTTAAACTTAGTAGATACTTTTTGCTATGTAAAAATGCAGGACAAATAAATAAATTTAACTTCCAACTTCTTATAAAGTATTTGAATTTTTCTGAAGCTTTTAGTTTTGTTTTACTGAATCGACTTGTTAAAACGACTTCTACGGGAAATGAAAGTTTCTAAAGACTTTTTAATGCAAGTAAATATATAAAATATTCATTCTAACTTTTTTTTTTAGTGAATATTAATACTAATACTTACGTTATACAATTTATTATTACATTTTCAAATGCCCATGCGAAATTCCATGGAGAACTTTCGATCTGTTATAACTTTGAAGTTATTTCCGACAATTAACGTGTAGATAGATATATATGCTATTTATTAATGAAATCGATCAATCATCTATCATGTTATGATTAATTGTAATAACACAAGAAAAGAACATTTTAAGGGTTCTGTAACTGATACGCTGGCCGTATACGTTCTGACAGAAATAACAGCGGTATTGCCAATATTTTTACTGATAAACCTCCTAGCTTAACACAACAAAGAATATTCAGATGCCAAGAATTAATTATTTAACGAAAAGTAAATGTAATGGTAAAAACAAGAAGATAAAGAATAATAGCAGCGGGCCGTTGGCGTATACATAGATTCTAAGGGTTAAGTGCAACGTTATCTGAAAAACATCATGAATAGATTGTATAGGACTTGGTTATTTTGTTATCTTTTTCTTACCATTACAATCACTTTTTGTAAATAATTAAGACAAGATTGTGCACCCGCTGAGGTATTGCAAACGCAAATTTTTGCACTGATATTGAGCATACTTGAGAAACAATCATTGATAAAAATTTTTTTTGAAAATGTTACCCATTTTGTATTGAAAAGATAAATGCAGTACCTTATACATTTAAACTTTTCTCTCTATTCAACTAATTGTACAAAAGTTTTAAACTCTCGCAATAATTGTTATAGTTCCCACTATATAAGTTTGTTTTGCCATTGTTTAGTTTTTGAATTAGACTTGCATCTACTACTATCAACAACAATCTGTGAGAATTAAATAAATAATAGACACCCATTTTTTATTGTTACAGAAATAGCAAAAGTACGGGCTAGTTTATTTCAAATAAATGGAGTCAAAAAGGAACCTTTAGTACTACCAGAACCAGATGGGCCAGTCACAACACTTACTGAAAAAGTTTATGTTCCAGTAAAAGAACATCCAGACGTAAGTATATCTTTTTACTGTTATGTTCTATGTATGTTGATAATTTGAAAATTTGGTTGGTTCAATAGAAAATAAATAATTTCTTTATGTAGGTATTTTTAGAATACTGAATTTTGTGCTATTTTCTCTTGAAAAATAAATTCAAGGTCATTGCAGTGAAAAGTGTGAGATTTGCATAGGAAAATTAAAATAATATTTAAGATAATTTTGATCTGGGACAAAATTAAACTGTGTAAAATTTTGCTGATGGTAACATCAGTATTAAACGATGAAAATAAAACAGAAGCAAAAGTGGGTCTGTTGTAGAATTTTATGTTTGCTTTTACATATTAATATCCTAGAATAATAAATTGTTCCAAAATACTTTTACTGCATCCTTTTACTGAGTGCATCTACTTGGTTTTAAAAGTAACTACTCGTTACGTTTTTAATATTTTAATTGCTTAAAAAAGTCGAGATAAGTAAATGTTAATTAATATTTTTTGTTTTTTTTTCAGTTTAACTTTGTGGGTAGGATATTAGGACCCAGAGGAATGACAGCTAAACAATTAGAACAAGAAACAGGCTGTAAAATAATGGTCCGAGGGAAAGGTTCAATGAGAGATAAAAAGAAGGTGTGTTGTATAAAATAATTTTTAATGCATGCTTTCATTAATGTATCTGCATTCTATATCTTCGTATTAGCATAATAAAAATAGTAAGTAACCTTATTAATGAATGAACAAGAAAGATTTGCATAAAATTAGGTATATGCTTTTCATACAATGTTTTTTTTTGATGATGCTTATTGCTTAACAATAAAAGGGTCATTTATGTATTAATCTTTAAACATAATTATGTGAGAGGACCAAGTCTTTTTATTGCAAACTTTGAATATTAAACATTTGTTTGTATTCCAACTTCCTACTGTCTTAACGGTCCAACCCTTGAACTAATTTGTAGATTTCTTTACCAAGATAATCTTTATTTCTCAGTTGTAAGAACTCCTAGCTGAGCTAGAGCACAGAGAATGATTGATATTTCTTACACCTAAGAAATTGGTAACTTCATTTATCAAAGTGACGGTACTAGTTTTGAAGGATAGCGATAAATAAAACAAAGGAACACTACTAATCAAGTTATTAATTCTCAGTGCTATCAATATAATTTTATTTATTTATTTCTTGATTGCTCATTTAATGAAGGAAATCATTCATTTTGTGAGAAGTTTACCCAATATTAATATTCTGAAAACAAAATATTTTCGTTTTTTTAACCAAAAGCTAAAAATTGAAAAATTAAAATTTTGTCATATATTTTTTAAACTGTTCATTGTTATTGATATAGTACGTTTTTTTTTCTATAATACCTGTCAAAATACTTGAAAGTTGACAAAACATGCAGTTGCTTGGTTATTCTTATTGTTGTTTTCTAAAAAGGAAATTTTATTTCTAACATAAATTAGGAAAGCTCGACACTGACGGGAAAAAATGAATTATACCTAGGTAGTGATCAATATTTTTTATTGTTATATGTAACTTTATAAGAAGCTATTTTTTAATACGCACTCCGCAAAATGCTGTTTACTGGCCTAGGGCGTAGGTCCCCCAACAACACTTTAGTGAAGTATTTTTGTTTACAAACATACATTTTCAACCTCTATTAATCTGTTTTGTTTACTTAAACAAACTGGTTTCCACAGCTACATCATCAGAGTAATGCCTACAACAAAATTTTACTTTAGAGTAATTTCTTGATTAAAAATAATGTCTTTGTTAATTTGAAGAGCTTTTACTAAAAATGTATGTAAGTTTTACGCAAATTAGGTTTTAGCGTCCTTGTTACATAAACTACTATTTAAAAAATTGACTTAATATTTTTTTGTGAAAGTTAATCTGTTTCATTTCTAACTTAAAATTGTTGTTGTCTCTTTGTTTTGCGTTTTTTACAGTTTATTTTGTTCTATTTAAAGATCAGTCTTTTTGGAGACTAAATTTGCTTTTTGTGAATTAATCGAGATAAGTTAGATTTAACGCATTCAAAGTGTGATAATAAATTTGAAATATTTAATTTTTTAAGTAGTTTGATCATATATCCAATACTACGCCACTGAAAAATTACATTATTTTTATTACAAACAGAACTGCCAATAGTGCAAGATGTGTTGCCTAACCAACAGTAAATTTCGTGGTCACGTGGTTTGTAATCATTTTCGATGTCTCTGTATATTGTAAACATCAGATGATAGTGTCTTGTACTATAAATTCATTAGGTATTTACTTATACCAAGTGATCATTAAAATTTCAGTTCCCATTAAGCTTGGAAGTTTTTCCGTAGAACATAGCTTAGATACAACTCGTGCTAACACATAACCTATCAACTAATGATTTCTAATTGTTTCTAATGTAAACTGTTGATTTGACGGATAATTTTATGATATAAGCTAAGACATGATGTTTTCATAGCCTCCTGGGAACTGAGATTTTAATGATTGCTTGTTACATGACAACAGCTTACTTGCCCATGATAAATTTATGACATTTTTGTATAATTTCAATTGTTCTAACTATACATACTCAGAACCTTTTGTTGTCATTAGTAACTTTATTGCTATTGTGATAGACATGTTGGCTTGGTTCCAACATGTTCTATTTTTTCCACTGTAAATGTGCTTTGAGACTGCTTTAAAAACAGAAGAAAAACAAGTAAAATAAATTCCTCTTATACATTTCAGTGAAACTTTTAACTACATTAGAATTACTCTTGTATTTACCAATTATTCCAAGCGTGAACAAGCTGTTTTCTTGCATACCAAACTTCTATTTTTAATCAAGTATAAGAGCAAAATTGTAAACCGAGGCTTATTTATATATGCAGTATATTTCAAGATTGCCCTATTTTATCAAGACCAAGAAGTTTCCTTTAACACATATATTCTTTCTTCTTTTTAATCTTAAAAGAAGTGTTGTTTACTGTATTTTAAAAATAGCTTGACAATATGTAGGTAGCATCATTCTAGAAAAACCTATATGTATTTTTTTATTTTGTTATAGGAGGACCAAAATAGAGGAAAACCTAACTGGGAACACCTTTCAGATGAACTGCACGTACTACTTACAGTTGAAGATACAGAAAATAGAGCACAAATGAAATTAGCTCGAGCCGTAGAAGAAGTTAAAAAATTACTTGTACCTGTAAGTATTATAAAAAGATCTTCATTTATTTTATTTTAATACTATTCATGAAAAGTAATTTTTTTTTGGAAAATGAAACAAAATATCAGTTTTTACAAAACAGTTACAAAAATAATTCTTTAAATTGTGATTTTGCTGTTTTAGTAACACTTATAATGAAAAGTTCTCACCAAGATCATTTTTTTTTAAATTAATTATCCAGGAACTGATCTCTAGAATTCATGACTACCTTAAATTAAATTGTAAAAGATATTAAATATGAGACATCAGTATATGCTGTTCGTGATCTTTTTGTGTAAGGGTTGGCCATTGAGATTTGACATTTACACCCTGTATATAATGTTTATAGTTAGTATTAGGTTAATTCTACATTTAGGTTAGAAATGACAGCATTGCCATGGTTGATAATTAAGAAAATGTCTTTAAAACGTACCTGGTTTGAGAACACCACACTATTTCTTGTTAATCCTTGATTTGTAAAAGCGATAGTTCTGGCAACATGGTATATCTTTTTTGCACAGAAACTGTACAGCCAACCTTAACATAACAATATATTTCAGATGTAACAGCTTTGCAAAACAATATCATTCTATTAAGATTAGAAAAAATTGGTGTTATCTGTGATGAGATTGGAAGTGCTGTTGCAGCAACTCCTCAAAATGAGGCAAAATATGACTAACTTACACATACAAGATTTTATTTGAATTATTTGGTTTAAAAATCATTAGTCCTCAAATTGTCTTTTTAGAACAAACAATATTTATCTCTTCAAAATTATGGAATTACCCATTTTATATCTTTTTCTATGGCTATTTGACATATCATAACAAAACAGATGATTCCAAAGTTTTAAAGGGAAATATTGACTATTCTCCATACTTTGTCCAAAGTAAACTACTAAAATAAAAGAATAAATAAAATTCATCACACACTGTTTCCATGCGAGTATCGATAATATGGAAACATATGCCTAGACACAACTATAGCCTGTTTTTTTATTATAGAATTCAGAGTAGGCTTTAATTTTACCACATTTTTGCAGTGTACAACAAACAAACAACAAGATCAGGTTTACAATCTAAAAACCAAAAATTACTGCATGTATTGGCATGTTTATTTTAAAAAAATTACGGACCTTTAACCTATAAATATCTATTTAGTAACTTTTAGTGAAACTTCCAAGTACACTGTTAGAAAAATAGCATGTCAAGGCCTACTCTGAATTCTATAATATAAAAACGTACTATATCTTTAGTGTTCCAAGCTAGAAGATTGACATTTGGTAGTGTATGCATTTTGTCAAAAGATTGCAATAGATGTGACACATAGTAAATTTCAGCTTTAAAAGATTATGAATTACGTTATATTAGGAAACTTGTTCTGTTATAGTGACAATGTTATCAATTTATTTTCCATCAATTCTAAAACATTTTTGAATTTTCGCTTTTCAAAAATGTACTAATTGATGGTGTTTGATATTTCACTAATTGAATGTGTTGCATGATATCAGTTATGGGCTGACAACTAGATAATCCAATCATGGGATCTTGAAAAATAGTCAATTTTTCAGATCTTGGAACCTGGGAGTAGAGATTGAAATCTTGAAATCTCAAAATTGAATCTCCTGATCTCGAAATTTGGGTACCTTAACTACAGCATCTGAAATGAACAAGAAGTGGTTTGGGCTGAAGCAAGCAAAATCTACAGTATTGTCAAGTTAAGCATTCTGGTCTGGAATATGAAGATGGTTATACTAGATATAATAAAAGACACATGGTCTGCATTATATGATGTAAGCTAAGGGACAAAATAAATCACACATTCTTTTCTAATTCCGTGATAAAAACAACACATTGTACAATTATTTTGAGCGAGTAAGATGCTCATTAGTAATCTTTGGTTACTTGTGAGGAAGATGATCGATCATTTTATTTACTTGAAATAATTGTACAATAGCCTGTTTTCCTCAAGACATAGAACATAAAATCTGATTTATTTTGTCTCTTAGTTTACAAACCATTCCATTATTAATAGTCACTTTTGAGTGAACCAGATGCATTAGCTGCAAAATACTGGATAGTGTGTTCCAATTCAAGGTTCAGTGTTGAGATTTCAGAAACCGTAAAAAATATGTCAATTGGTTAAATTAGAAGGAGATTGCCTATTTTAGAAATCAATTTTTGTTTTTTTTAAAAAAAATACCATTTACTAGATATTCACTAAAAATTGAAAATTTTTGTGATTGTTCAGCAGTAGAACATAAACGCGAATTGTTTTAAAAGAAATGCCTTCTTGATTTCCATATTACTGAATAGCATATTTGAAATACTTTTCAGTAATATAGATGTGACATAGTTAATTTTTTGTTTTATGATGTTATGAAGTGAAAACCATTTTTTGTGGGAACATCATAAGGTCTTATGACATCAAACACATGACAGTGTATTTGTTTTTAATTAAGTACTTATAACATGAAACTTTCTTAATAGATGGTATCTAACAAAGCCAGTTAAAGTAGTTTGATAGTAAAATGAAAACAGTAAGGCTTTGTTTTAACGCATGTTTTTACATTGTCTTAACATGTTTTTCCACCCTTATATAACCTTCCAAGGGCTGTAATGAATCATTACGTCCCTGTTCCAAACGAAACTAAATGGGCGAAAAAATGTTGTACGTTCCACGGGAGTAAGTAATATTACAGTTTCGACGTGATTACGCTCTCGGCTTCGCCTCGAGCGCAATATTCATGTCTCAACTGCAACAAATTACTTTCCTCCCTTGGTACATAAATAACTATTTCACAACTGTACACATTTATTACATTGTCAGTTTATATTCATTTCTGATTGAGGATTAGGCTAAACTAAAACATTCAAAATAAAATTTCTTCTTCAATTTTAATGTTAGATATTTATCTGAAAAATACCAACAAGTTTCCTTATTGAAGATACAATTTTAATTTCAATTCAATTCAATGGAAATACATCAATATTAAAGAACCGTAGTGAGCCATCCTAAAATATATTGTGTGCTTCTTCCTACCCTCTATATTCAAAGGCTACAACAGGCAGTTTGAGCCTGGATCATCTACTAATTCATTAATCAGTTTAGTGAGCATGCATAAAGAATTAATTTGAAACTAAATCAGAGCTTTTGATGATTTGTATTGTTTCTGTTGTTTTTAGTCTTGTTTATATACAAAAAAAATTAAAAAAGACAAGGTAAAAACAAGACTCAAATATCATGGAGGTGTTAACATTTGAAAGACATAATGTACCTACATCTCGTGGGCAACAGTTGGGCCTAGTGGCATATACTAATTTAACAATGAGCAAACTAGTTTCTGTTGTTGGAATGCAATCTTTATATTAACAAATAACCAAGCATGTGTACTACACTTGCCGTGCCGACCAGATACAGTAACCACGTACAATGCTCCTGATATTCCCAAAACAGAGAAAATTCTTTCAAGTTGACATATTGCCTATAGTGCTCCATTTATACCATGTCTTGTAGGACAACTTGCCAACTTTAGAGAATTTTGAGACTTTAAATGCAGTAATTTAAAAATGAACGGTATAACACATAATTTTTAAAAGCTGGCATCAACCACTTGTAATTTTTAAATGGTTCAACTGAAAGTAAAAAAATTATTTTGTAAATCAAAAAGTTTTAAATGTATGCAAGTACTAAAAAAAAGGTGTAGGTGGTAGATTATTTTTCTGGAACATGTATGATTCAGGAAAGCTGCCCACTTTTAAATAAAAATAGAAATACTAAGCAGGTGGTCCTGACTTGTAGAAATCGTATGATGTTGAGCATAATTTTCCATAAATTTATTGTGTGTTTTAGTACACATTTATTAAGGTATTATCTACAATAACAACCTTATTCATATTGGGTTTTATATAGTAATTAAAATTTAAATAAATTTGGAAAATTTTTAAACTGATAAAGAATTACAAACTTGTTTAGTCTTTTATTATCTATAAAACCTTGTGTATGTATTACAGCAAGCAGATGGTGAAGATGAACTTAAAAAGAGGCAGTTAATGGAACTAGCTATTATAAATGGAACATATAGAGACTCCAGTTCAAAAGCAGCATCTGCCGCAGGTTTGTTTATATAAATTTCGTATGAGATTAAGGGTTTTTTAACAATCTCTTTATATTTTACAGTATGTGATGAAGAATGGAGGCGTGTAGCAGTTGCTGCTGCTGCTGAAACACAGCGATTATTATCACCTGCAATTCCCGGCTTAGCAACACCCCTTCGCACTCCAGCAACACCTTTGGGTGCACCTTTAATTTTGTCCCCACGCATGTCAGTACCAACAACAGCAGCATCAATTCTTAATGGATCAGCACCCCCAGGTTCATTGCTTTCACCTGGTGATACTCATGGTCTCATATATACTCCATACACGGATTATACCAATTATGCTGCCCTAGCTGCCTCACCTTTATTGACAGAATATGCTGCAGCAGATCATTCTGGTGGGTTATTTGCTCGCTGACTATATTATGGATGAATTTCTAGAATATTAAGTAGTTAGAAATCATGTCTCTCTCACTTTTGTCTTTGTAGGATTTTATATTATTATTATTATTATTATTATTATTATTATTATATTAGTTTCGTTTTTTAAAACGAGAATGTCCACACGTTTATAGGGTTTTTATAATGCCTTTTTCCAGAGATATATGTATTTAGAAAGTTGTGTAAGAGCAATTTTCTCATTTTTTATTATTATGGTTTACTGTTCTTATGATTAATACAAGAAATATTATCTTAAAGAAAAATAATATTGTTCTTGTTGTTAATTATAATATATCACTACTGAATTTACAAAATACCTAATTACATAACAAGAGTTTTATATGCAAATGAAGTACATCATGTTTTCATAGGAAAACAGATATCCAAGCTTGTTGATTATATTTTCAAATGCAAAATGTCTTTATATTTTGGAAAATACATACTGAGGTGCAAAAGAAGTAAATATGCAATTGGTATAGGCAGGAAAGAATATTTCACTGATTAAATTATTAGATTTTTTCCCTTGTTTTATCTTTATAAAATGAAACAAATGTAGCCTCAAAACTGATTCTGACATCTTTGAAGTGAAGCTGGCTTTAACAATCAATGAAATTGATGGAATTCTTGCTTGCTCCTTTTAACTTTTTCATACTAGGTATAACTTGCATCTATTACACTGGAAATGGAAATTAATTTTACTTTATAACACCTACTCCTATGTTCAATGAAGGTTTAACATAATTCTAAATATACTCATATGTTGATCATTTATAACGTCTCAGTGATTGCTCCCAGTATAACTACTGAAATTGAACAATTAGATGAATACATAGATACCTGTGGTAATTGTTTAATTTCATTAATAAGCTGTTGCATGACTTTCTAAATTATTTTGATATTATGTTTTTGTCCTTTACATGTTTAGTCAGAATTTAATTAATTTTATTACATTTTTCTGTGATACTCAACCGCAATTTGCAGGTTAACATGTACGTATGTATTTTTTAGTAAGTATATGATAATTATTATATATATAAATATATATATATATATATATAATATATATTCGAGCGTTTATTATTTTAAGTGTTTTTTGCAAGTCTTGAATTTGCACATAAACTTCTATAGGATAGGTTTTTATTATTGTGAATAAAATTATTTATGTCGGCTATTGTATGTATGACATACCTCTGGTCTTCAATAGTCACTTTTTTAATTATTAATTTATAAGTTATTTTTTTTATTTTTGGTGTAAACACCTTCTTTACGTACTACATAAATATTATTGACAAAACACTCATGATATTTTAAACACCCACAAAATCCATCACATTTTATACATTTTTAAATTTTATATGGTTCTTGTAAAAGTAGTTGTTTTTATTTTGATAATGTTAAGTTAGTTTTTATTTTTTAAAATAATTTATATTATTATGCATTTATAAAATGTATTTTTTATGTTACCATGAAGAAAACATCTTTTAATGCTGCATACATCGAGTTGAAAATTTGCTGTAAAGGTTGTTACTCGTTTAATGAAAGATATCAAATGTAAGCCTCTATAAGAGTTGCTGATTTCAAAAATATAATTTGCAATTTAGCTAAAAGTTAAAATGCAAATCCATATTAACTTAGCTAGACTTAATGAAGACAGCATTTAAAAATGTAGTATGCAGCTTTACCTTGTTTACTAGAAAATTTTCGATTTGATTTTCTTTAGTGCAATACATATAAAATTCAATTTGGTTTTGTCTACCAATATAAAATTGTAATTTTTGAAGAACTTTTTTCACCATAGGCTTTTCTTATATAGGCTTCTTATTTATAAAAAAAAAATGTAGTTAAAAATTTTTTATATAATGTGTTTCAAAGTTTTTTTTTTTCCTTATTATTTAAAGTAATTGGAAGAATTTTATCGATGTTTATAAGAATAATCGCATAAACAAATTCTTCTAATACTTTGAATTGCGAAAAAGAAAACTTCTTTACATAATCTTCCATTATACATGGTGAGACTGCTTTGTATTATACGTATGCTTTAATTGGCACTCTGCATAGGTGCGGCTGCCGTTGCTGCCAAACAACGTAGACATTTGGGGCAGATCAGGGAACACCCCTACCAAAGAGCTGGCGCTCTGTCTTAAATAGGCAAAGGTTAGTTTTATTTCATTTTATTTATTTTCAGATGTGTGGCCGCAATGTATGTGTCATTTGTTTTATATTTCGTGTGGTTTTTTCTGTGTTTTCTTAAAATCTATCTTTGATGAGTCTTTATCTAAAATTAAAATTTGAATTTAAAAAATAAACTTAATCAGTGAAAGATACGTACAAATTCAAATTTTTTTAATATATTCTAAGTATTGAAGTATTTGTATTAGTAAATATTAATTTTTTCAACATAGATATATTTAAATATATTTTTACGATTTACATAAGCAACAGTAATTTATCCATGTTTCTTAAGCCGTCTCTTCAGTATTTAAATGTTAAAAATGATGCGGGTTGTGACACATAAGCTATAAAATTTTGCAGATGATATTATATAATATTATTATTAATATTCTTATCAGATAGAGCTCTCTTTAAAAAAAAAAAAGGAAAGAAGGAAGTTTGATTCTTTTTATTTTATTTTGTGTGTGTTACCAAGTATGTTTTAATCCGTAAACAAAGAGCATTTATTTAGAATATTGAGATACTATTAATTGGAAAACAAAGCAATAAAATTTGTTGGTATATGATTTTTTGTACAAATGATCTAAAATGATATTAATTCTCTGCAGATATAGTATTTTGTTTAATTTGTCTCGATATTTTATATACAAGTTGTGCTGTGCTAGTCTTGAGTTGTATAATATATTTTAAAGCCGGTGCTTTTACAATGTTTTTTCTTTTTAATTTGTTTGGTATTTATATATTTTATTTACGTATGTTGATCTTCTTCATAATCCCACTTCTACAAAGATACCGATGTGATATTTTTGATATCTAATTTATTATTTTAATTATATCCTTCTTTCCTTATACTTAGTTTTATTTACGTATTTAAAATTTACAAGACAAATTATTAAAATATATAGATGATTTTTTTTTAGGTTTTATTATGTTTATGTTCATATTTAATTTTTTTTCCAAAAGTTAAAAGTTGTATTTTTTTAATTCTTGTCTGGCATTATAAAATCATAAATAGTAAACTCTTGATTACAAACAATAGATAATATAATATGATACATATATTTTAAGGAATTTGTCCTGTATACATGATCTAGTGCTGTCCCATTCTTATGCGGCATTTCATGTCAGTGTATGTTTATTATATTACTATTTATATATAGCAATATATACAAATACACTTTGCTGTCTTTTGATAACGGGACAAGATACAGAATATAATATGAAAATGAAATCAAAATATAGCAAAGTCTGTTCATGTATTGATTATGTTGTAGTTTTATATCTCCATATAGCATATTATATTTTTTGTATGTTGTTGACTTGCGCCAATGTGGAACAAAAATATATTTATATAAAAACCAACATTTCTTTTTTTTATTTTAATTTACCTTTTATTTTTATTATTTCTTTGTTCATGTTGCGTTTAAATGGTACAAAAAAAGAAGTTATTATTGCAACGAATAGGTTCATTAGTTTTAAATCTTGGTTCAAATGCTGGCGATTGTTAAGAATTATATACATACTTTTTTTTTATTAACTGCATTAATATATATTAACACTATTTCTATTTTTTGTATGTTTTTTTTTAATTTTAATTTCATAACTACTTCTAATTCCACATGGCCAAGTTCACTAATGTATGAATGGTAACACGAATGTGTTCATAGCACTATATTAAAATACTTGCAGTATCATATTATTAACCTTATAATGCATTTTTTTTAATATGAGATGTATATATTAACATAGTTTGAGGTATTTAAAGAATAAGATAACCATGGTTTTGTCTTTTTAATGTTTACCTCAGGCTGTGTAGTTTAATGGCTTTTATCGTACTGCTCCAGGTCATACTACTTATTACCTTAAAAATGCACCTTTTTACTGTCTTATTAAAATATCTTAGCATCACAAATCACAAGCAATGAAGATAGATATGAAAAAAACAGCTCTTTTCTTTTTAAGCACAAAGCACGTTATTTAAATATAGTCCTATTGAACACTTATTCTTTTTTGCTGCAATGATGTACTTTCGTACACTTACGATTATTTATTTTTTTTTTCAATTAAAAAACTTATGTGTATGTACAAAAGTGCTTTATTACTAATTATTCCAGTGTTTTTTAAAAATAAGTTTTAACCATTAGAAGATCTTGGACAAAATTTATTCCTTAATGTATTTTGAGAAAAATTAACTAAAAGGATACTTAGAATACTATAAAGAAAAATAAAAGAAAGTCACCCACGTGATAAATTATAAATTGTGTCATTAAAGGTGCTTTTTACACATGGTATTTGCAAATAAACTTTCTAAAATAATATAAAATGAATGAATTGCTAAAGAATACCTTCAGGATATAATGTAAAATATCAATTTGGCAGTCATTATAGGAAATTTGAAAAAACCATATGAACATCATGAAAGTATCGCCAACTGAATTCTGTATATTTAACAATAAAGATGAGCTAAATTTGTTGAAAATTAGAGTGGCATTCAATCTAAATATTGTTTACTTCTTCAATCACTTGAGTGACTTGTTCAGTTAATTTTCTTTTAAGTATTTATTTTCAATTAAAGATGTTACTAATTTTTTTTTAATGAATCGAAATGTAATTGATAACATTATTTTTATTTTTTGAAGTAAAGATTTTATTGCATACATTTACTAATTTCGATTTATGAATGTACATTTAATATTTTAAAGTCTTTCACCTTTACTTTAAGTAATAACACTGGAATAATATGTTGTTTTGAAATTTGATAATATATTTAATTGCAAGTGGTATAAGCTATAAAATACAATACTAACAATCTGTTTTTCTTTTCTTTTCTTGTTAACTCGGTTGCCCGGCCTGTAGGCTTGGAGTGCTAACCCCCCGTCACCTACGCCACTCCACTAACCGGACGCCGGACCACCTGCGGTAGCGGTACGTCTAACCTCACATCACTAACCCTTTCACCACCGTCACCATAATATAATCATGCATCATATACTGAGGAATATATTATACATATACACATACAATATAGGAACAATCTATATCATAGAATATATATTGAACATAGATGTAACATACATACAATTAAAAAATCATATTCTTTGATTTCCATTACATTATTGCAATTAATATAATTAATCTGTATTATCATAGAATATTCCTCAGTATATGATGGTCTTTTTTATATAATTTTTGCATATTGTAATATGCATAGCTTAACATTACGAAAAGATCTAAATTACTAATATTATTAATAGTAATTATTTTAGTAGTTAATATTTTCACGAAGTACAAAATGATTGACAAGTGCCAACATTGTTAATAATAATTAGACCATTTGTATAAAAATACTTTACAATAATTTCGTGCCTTAGGTTGCAGATAATCGGTTTTGGATTATTAGATTGTTTGTTAAGGGGAAAAAAAGATAAATTTAGTAGCTATTACAGGGTGAGTAATTATAAACTATTTCTTTGTTAATGTAAGAAAGTATGCCATTTTAATATTTTATATGCAGAAATTCAATGCAGTCTGATTTAATGTATGAAAAATATGGCTATAACTTGTTACATCATCCAAAACAACTTGTGGGTTCACAGTAATGCCTTTCAGCTGCTTTTAATAAAACTAACTCATCCTGTAAAAGCTTATTAAACAAATTTTAAAATGCATGCAAGTGAACATTGTAAAAGATATTTAAATAACAAAACTAGATTTTCTGCTACCAGTACCAAGAGTTGTTATTTTTTTTGTGTTAACTATTATTGTGCCGTTACATTAACAGATAAAGAAAGACGCTGAAAATTTAGTCGACAATTAGGGAAAAAAAGATTATTTCTGTGAATTAAAAAGAGGACTTTATCATGGTACTTAAATATCAATTTTTTTTTCTTTCCTCTTGCATGAAAATGCTATTAATATAAAACGATAATAAATGTATTAAAAAAATGAACTTATTTAAAAAGAAAGTAATAATTAAGGTAGGTGTAGTTATATTTTATTAATTAAGTGTTTAATGCTTAAAAGTATAATTATTTAATGCAATAGGTAGAGATCAGTGTCATATATTGTATACATATTAACTTGTATTTTCGTTTTTCTCTTTTTTTTATTTTGCACATGCTTTATTGTTGAAAGTTGATTATTACAGATGATATTATTAGTTTGTAAATAAACTGTTCTAATTTTTTTATGCAATTTAAAAATATTTAATTGCAATAACAAAATAGTTAAAACTAGTTTCATTGTATGTTTATTATGTACTCTTGTCAGTGTAAAGTTTATTCTACTTTATATAGAATTCTATGCACAAAGTCCTTAACTTATTGTTACGTTTGCATTATTATGATTTTATAATTTTTATGTTTTATCTTTAAAAGCAATGAAAGTACTTTTAATTATTTTAAGATAAACATTTTAAATAACTTTTAAAAAATCTAAATTTTGTCATTGTATACGCAGAAATTCTCATAATTAGAGCCTGATTGGTTGCTTTTAATAATCTAGCAACATATATAGTTTGCGTTCAAGTTAGTAGTAGATATTTTGAATCTCATTAAACTAGTCAGGTTCTAATCTAATAAATGAAAACTTTTTTATCATTTATTTTTAAGAGGTTGTTATTTTATGTTAACAATCCTTACATTAAAAGTAACGCAATATTATTTTGCATAATTTGAAACAATATCTTTGATATGTTAAATATTGGACAATCTCAAAATTTATTAATTTATTATCCGTCCAATTCTATACAAAATACTTTTTCCTTTTTAAGTTTAAAGATTCTTGTCAATGCGAAAATTGTATAAATTAATACTCATATTGTAATTTAGGATTAAAAAGTAACATACATAGTATGATGAAGAAAAAGAATCATTAGTAAATTATATAATGAAAATGAATAATTAATAAAAGTGCAATAAAGTTGTTGAAATGAATATTAAACAAAGTATGTGCAATTATTATTCGTTAAATGAGTTAATCTTGGTGGCTACAAGAGTGTTTATTATTAATATTTTTCTTCATTTTTCGTAAATGTTTATGTTTATGTACTTAGATTCAAATTTCTTTGTTTTTTTTTTAGATAATTTCTATAATACTTTTCTTTTTGAAGTCACATAACACAATAAATTGTATTAATCGGGTAAAGGGCATATTACTAACTTTCCTCTTGTCAGTTTATTTAATGTATCGTGAAGTGAACAATAATTATAGGGATAATCAGAGAAAGATATATATTGCCGATTATACTTAAGCAACTAGTTAAAATTTATATCTCTGCAGTTATTCTTTATATTATTCACTAAACGAACATAAGTAGATACTAAATATTTCAGAAGTGTTATTATTATTGCAAGAAATGTAGGTACAATAATTTGAATTTGTTTGTTTACTTATTAATACTAAAGTTCCTTGATGACATTTAATTTCTATTATTTTTATTATATTCAAATTTTTTAGATCATTCCGTATTTAAAAATTTGCAACATCAAATAATTAACTAGACACAAATTTTCTTTCAAAATTGTAATTGGCATTGGTTGACATTACAAAACTATTGCAAAAGAATCTTTATAAACATTATTATACAGGGCGTCATCCAAGAATCCTAAATTAATTACAAAAATACCAGTATATGACCTTGTTTTGAAATCTTTTAAAGTTTTTGTCTTGGCAAAATACTGTTGTAAAAAAACTGGACACTTATTTTAATTTTTACAATTTCTTATTTTTGTAGAAAAATGATTTAAGGTTACTAAATAAAAACGAGCTCATAGCATTAGTGTTTTTTTAGTCAGATTTCAACCATTACAATTAAGTGAAAATCTCTTCAAGAATCATTCCATTTTTATTGGCAAAGACTGGACTGATGCTGTAAATCTTTAAATATAAGGTGGTTTGCAAGATTTCAACAATTGTCTAGGATACCAATTTTAAAGTCTTTTAGGTAAATATTTATTTCTGATTTGGACTCATATTTATGCTCATATTCTTTTACTGCTTCTAAATTTTGTCAGCACGAGTTTAGTTTACTACAGCTTTTCATACTTTCTGTGTAAACTATAAATGTTAAATAATTTAGAAAAATTAAATGTTATGGTTGTTATTTTGATGTAATATTAGGATTACTTTTCATTCTTATTTTTATGTAAATACAAACCAATATACAAACACACTGTAGGTCATTCAAATATGTTATGTGCATTCAAGAATCTACATCTCTTACTATAATTTATGACAAATAAAGATCATTAGAAATTTTGCAAGACAACTAATAAATGGACTAAACATATGAGGAAATAATACCCTTTTTTTGAATTCTAAATTATTTTAGTACAGCAAACCTCTATAATAAATATCATCAAGGTACTTGAATTAATACTAACAGCAGGAAGAGATAAACAAAAGACTAACATGCAATGTTGACTGAGTCAAAAGAATAAAATAGAAACCTACATTGAGTTTTGTGACTTTTAAATTAAAAAGAAAAATACTAATTTAATAAAAGTAAAGGCTTAATTTAATTTGTAATATTATAATTGATTTTTAATACAATATTAAGGCATTAACTTTAATGGTAGCTTTGTACAAGTTTGTTTCTTTTTTGTATTTTTTACTTAGGCTGTAGTTTGTATAATTTATGTGTCATATTAATTCTATGTATGTTATAATAACATCAGTTTATTGATAGTTTATTTGGCTCTTTAATTTCTTTTTTTAAATATAAAATAATGATATTATTGTGGTATGTTTTACAACTAAACACATTTTTAATTAATAAATAGATTAACAATATTAATTTTTTCTTCTCGTGCTTACTAACTACTGCCTAGCTCTGACAAAATGGTACTTGTAAAAAATGCAGTTATGTAGGTAATTTTGTAGCTGTATCTTTAAAAATATCTTTTATAATACTAAAATGATACCACGGTGCTTAAGTTATAAATAGGATTGTCATATTTTGTGCAAGCGTGTTTACAATAATAATTAATACCCTTCTACTGAGTATTATTATAATGATATTTCAGATTCTTAAAGTACCCATCTTGCCAGAGCCTACAGTACAAAATGTTGAAGGTGTGTGTCTTACTATGAAATGTTATTTTTAATTAATACTGCAATAGGTGGGAAATACTGCATTCTAACCTATTACAAAAATACTCATACTCATCTTTCTTTTTTTTCAGTATTTCAGTTATTATTAATCATTGCTGAAATTAATTCATCTCATTAAATTCCGTCTTAGTTTTTATTCAAATGAATGATTAGTGAACAGACTACACAAATTCTCAAAACATTCCAGAATTGTACTAAACTCTAAACAAGTAAAAGAAAAATAGTTCGGAAACAACTTTCAAGTTTTATTTCATGCGGCAAAGGCAAAACAAACTTATATGTTTCTTATTTCTACAATTAAAATAAAATGTTAAATTATTATTTATAATTCCAATCAAGTTTTATATCTCTTTGAAATAAAATCAATTGTTGCGGAGAAGAAAAGTTTGAAATGAGAAACGTTATTCATATTTCCATGTTATGATCCCTGTGCGTAACAGATTTTCCATTATTGTGTTATCTTGTTTCTTATTACTCATTAAGAATACATAGGTGATTTTAGAGCAGTATTACAGTAAGAAAAGATGCTAGAAGAACATCTGTACATTATTATTATGTACCTATTTGTCATTCTGCTTTTCTTATACTTAAGAAGAAAACTTGAGTACAAGCAATAACAGTTGCTAAACGAGGGAGACATAGAGGCAGTACTCCTTTAAGAATAAGATAACTTTTTATTTTGTATTGTTGATTAAAAATAAATTTTTTTTATGGGTATTTTAAAAACAGTATTAAAAAATACTATCTGGTAAAGCAAAGAAATGCAAAATGTAGAACATCTGCACTGTAACAGAGGGTATCAAAGTAAGCAGCACAGAATAAGTACAGCATGCATGTAAAGTACACATTCTGTTACAGCCACACACTATTGGCTCAGACTGAATTTTTAGTTCCAATCATGAGTCTGAAATGGATTGCTCGCCCAAGACGTGAATAATGCAAGAGGCATTTTAAGTACAGCTTGGAGACAGCAAAGTCCTGAATAACTACAAGATGCTCTTCAGTTCCATGCTAAAATGATTTCAAATATCAAAAGGAAATAATTTCTTTTGTTAAAATGTTAAATTTCCATGTACTACATAATAATTGCTTCCACTGTTTTTATGATCAATAAATAATTTTTACAAGCATATTTTATCATTATTAATGTTATTTTGTAGAGTGCTACATTAACAATGACAAAGAAAAAGCAAGCAAGAAAAAGAGAAAGAAAGCCCTGAGATAAAGAATTTTTGAAATCCCTCAAGAGGTAAGTAACAACCCCAACAAAAGTACATAATACTACAAATATCTGGTATAACACCAACAAACTGATGGGGTAAAATCCTGGTAGCCAGACAAAGTACTTTTGCAAATTGAACCTATGGTCAATTTGTCTCAATTGCAGAGTTATGGGCCTTCAAAGTCGCATCCAGACATGTTAACTTTTAGCTGTATTGTTGTTATTTGTCAAAATATCAAAAATTCTTATTAAAGAAAATTATAGGAAATTGCCTTCCAGTGGTTCTAAACTTATTTCCAATTATACAGGATTTACTCCGTAACTGAAATAAAAACGATAAAAAAAAGAAAAACAGAAACTTGTAATTTGACATATATCAGCTACAGAGTACACCCTGGATAGTCTTTTTTCAATAAGAATTTTTGATATTTTTATAAATAATGACAATGCAGTCAAAAGTTAAAATGTCTGCATGCAACTTTGAAGACTGGTAACTCCACAACTATTTATTTACATCCTGTATACATATAATATAATTCAGTCACTTGATTTTACTTCATATTTTATTGTGTATTTTAGGTTTATGAATCAATATTTTTTTAATTTGTTATACTACGTAGAATGCCTAAAAACTCAAACTAAACTGTATTTTTTTTTGCCATGAGATCATCTTGGCAAGTTAAATTTTAACAATATTGCCATACCCACATATTCAGATTATCCAATTACTGTGATATAGCTAAGGATGCCAGAGTGCTCGAGTTGCAAGACATGCTGTACATAGGGATTACCCTGTACTTAATGTGGTTTTTTTTTACTGTCTCTTACTATACTTTGGAGTGCTAGGAAGACCTCCATGTCTCATGCCTTGGAGTCTCTGTGGCCGCTTTGGGACCCTCCATGCCTGTTTCAGAGTTTGTTTATATAAAATCTGGCAATACTAGCTGGAGTACTGTTGCAGAATTATAGTACATCACTATTTAAGATGGTTATGAATTAAATATCTTATACCACAACAGAGAATAAATTATTTTTTCTACAACCAATGTTAAAGATGTCACGAAAAAAACATAGAATGCAGATTATTATCTACTGGTTACTTGTTGGCATGGTGAATTGTGTGAGAAAGTTTTCCTGCATAATTGGTCATGGTAACAAGTGCAAAATGAAAAAATAGTATTTTTTGTTGTACTAATATTAAGGCTGTGTGCAAATTTAGTAGCAATTGTACACTCTTTTAAAATATTTGACTTGATTGTTCTAAACAAAAACATAAAAATCTAAAAGGAAACCATTTTTATTCAAAACAAAGAATATTCCGAAAACATATTTTTTTATTATAGAAAAGACATTTCTGGTGTAAATTCTTACGCATATTTTAATAATACATCTTCAAAGTTGAAATGATTTTTAATTTTAAAACATAAGAATTGAGACAACGTAATGTAAAATGTAATTTAGAAAATTCTTATTTAAGTGGTGCCTGAAAAACAGCAAATTCTAGCCCAAAATACATTTCTTCTGCAAGAAGAGGCATGTGGATTTTTCAGATTAATATTATTAATAGAAACGTTATTATAATAATTTGGTTTTTTATAAAATAATAAACTTATGTAAACTGAGCTGATTTTTTAAAGTAAGAAAAGGAACTTTAGGATCTTCAAATTGAAGTTCAGCATTTAAGTTTGTAATTAACTTAACTAAAATTGAAAATCTTTGATTTCTTGCGATACTTTGGTTTCTGTATAATTTTGTATTTGCTTGTAACAGCGTTGCCAAGTTTAAATTTCTTTTTTTGGTTCGTGTGACAAATCTAAGTACGTTGGAACATTCGTGTTTTCAATTTTGGCATCTTAAGAGGTTGAGGAAAGCTGCCACCTAAAGCTTTATTGACAATTCATTTGCAAAATTTTATCCCCCAGATTGCCGTAAATCCGTTTTGCCCTGAATGGGCACCCTTGGGTATAGGGCGGGGCGTACCTTTCTGGCGTTCCGAAACTCCTATTATCCAAACTTTCAATAATACGCAAACAAATTTTCAAATCTTAATTGCATTTTAAGCATATTTTTACAATTTTTTAAAAATCTGGAAAAAATTGAAAAAGTTTTCCTTACGAGAACAGTCATGGAAACACAGGCCCATTACATTCGCATCAGAATCACTAAAACGTTCTGAATAAATGAAAAAGTTACTATTATACCGTGTGATCAATTAAACTACAAAATCGAGCAGGCCATAAAATTTTACATTAGGTTGGTAATAATACACCACTGCGTTATACATCGACCGATAATGCAGAAAACACACATGCAAAAACGTGTAGGATATGTTGGTTTATTGCTTTTTATTCAGTTGCAGTTTGTGCAGTAATAGTACAAGAGCCACTGACAGGAAAAGAAGCGGTGAATCCTAACTTCCTGGAGTTGTTACACATCCACTTTAGTGAAAATTTTAACGAACTAGGTGTGGACATACTCTCGTAGCGAAAATTTTGAAAAAGTCTAGTTTTTCCATGAATCCTAACTATCTGGCGTTTAAAAGTTTTCGTAAAGTGACGAAATACAAGTACTTTAGTGAAAACGCCAGAACACTAGACATGGACGGTTCCATGTAAAATAGGAAAAACCCTCTAGGTACGTTCGTTTATATTCTTCAAACTCGGAGTGCACCGCTTGACTGAAATTTAAATTAATTAGAATAATTGTAAAAGTTACGTTTACAACTATATTTGTTTACATTCTACGACTCCAGATAATAAACTCTATTTACTCTATGTATCACGTGATCATTTGCTCCCTGACACAAAACCTTTTATATTCAAAACTGACAGATTAAAAAGTTCGTAGAGGTTAGGTAAAATTGAATTTTAGGTTATATTTTTCAGCATGAACAGCTAATTACAGCAGAGACACTTTTTAACCCCCTTGAGTATATGCAACTGCATGTACATTTCAGCTATCCCTTATAGGCAAAGATTAGATCTCTAATTTTTGATTATAAGTTTAATGTAATATAATAATGCAGCATATCATGCTGTTATTACACATGATCGTGGGTTTGTTTTCATTTTCCGTGATACGTTTAACTTTGATTATGTATACTAGTTATAATTTATTTTGTGGAAATAAAGATGTGTGTAAACTATGTCTTATATTATTGCCTTTTATTATCATTAATACGATTATATATGCTATAAAACTGCACGTCCTCTAGTTGAAATCTAGCCAAATCCAATTCTATTTAACCAAGAAAACATGTAAAGTAATAGAAGAATAAATTAATTTTTATTGATTGTACAATAATGAATGGTTTAACCATTATTGTTTAAAAGAATCTAAATTTAGTTTTTGAATTCAGACGAATGAAGTTGTAAAACTTGACAGCATTATACCTATCTAAAACTTCATTGAAATACGGTAGTTAGGTGATAGGGCATTGTAATAATGCGCCTATATTTGGTATTCCAACGAATGAACTTGTGCTCTAGACATTAATTCACAATTAAAAGATGTAGACAAGATTTAAATGTACTATTAAGACAATAAATGAATTATCCTAATTGATAGTTCCAACGATTTTCCACGTTTAGCCAACCAAGTTAATTAATTTTTTGTGAAAAATGATCCTAACAATTTAAATTGCATATAAACCAACAACACCAATTTTGTACTATTTGAAAACAATACTTGTCACTAACATCAAGACGTAATAAACACTTTTTTATTTTTTATTTAATGCAAAAAAAGTAATTTAAGAATGGTTCTATTAAATTACATGGACATTGTATTTTTAGAATTTAAAATATTTATAAGTATATACCAGTAAATACTGCGGATATTGTAGTTCAGTATAAAGGAACGCATTCTTCAACTACTGCTTGCTGGGTTGCATATATACAAGGGGGTTAAAAAAGTCCCCTGCTGTAATTAGCCGTTTGTTTTTCAGGATATTGCACATGATTGCACAGTCTACGTTGCCAAATCTGCATTAGCTAAAATTGCTTTATTAAAATTATAATGACGTAGAATAATTTTCAATAACTTTGTATGATTTTAATAGTTTGATAATAAATATGTAATTCGAATTATGCATTTCTGACTAGCCATGTTAGTGAAACAAAATTGAACGTGTTTCGATTTACATATTAAAACCAGGAGAAAACTGGCAACATAAAAGATATCAACACCCTACAAAAACAAAATTTTCAGTTTTGTCATACACAAAAATGCAGTTTCTTTCATGACGTGCACTACTGTTTTATAAATTATAATAATTTAAAACAGATGAAAAGAAGTTTAAACAAAAATTGAATTTGAATTTACAATGCATTGAAAAATCTGTCCACAAAAAGTTTTGCATCACTTTATTTACAAGATTTACTGTTCCAATTTTAAAACTTAACGAATCTTTTTAAGTTTGAATGTAGTTTACAAAGGGCTGATGCAAAACTTTTTATGAGCATTGAGAAAGGAACTGGGAGAACGGTAGTGTAATTAATTAATTATGTGTACAATAGTGTACCTATTTAGTGTTGCATGCATTATGCGTTATGCATTTATATTTCAATAGTGCTATATAAAAAAGTTTATTTCGAAAAGAATTAGAAGTAAATGCTATATGTAAGAAATAAAGCAAAATCAAAAATCAGAAACCCATGTTTTGCGTGGTGTGAACGAGCCTGAATTTATGCATGCTATTTATTTTACGTTCTGGTTACGTTGCTTCTGTAATATGTGTTCTTGGTATTCTTTGAGAAGAGTTATGAACCCACCACAAAAGTTTTGATCGATTTATTACAAAATCTGAGGTTATGGTAAGTTCGTGGGAAAGTTAAATGTGTAAAATGCATTAATCTTTAAATGTATTACGTGTTAAAAAGTGCCATAGAATAATGTCGTTGTATATTTTAACTAGTATAAAACTGTAATTACTTAGTGAAATTTGATACATGTAACATATCTACTCTTTTTTATAATAATTTTCTAGAATTCCTGGACCAATTCAGCAAGCAAGATTAGTTTCTCCTATTTCACGTTTAAATTGGAGATTCTCACTATTAAATCAGAAAACGAATTATGTAAAATGGTTTTCAACAGGTCGTGGGAAAATCAGAGGTACGTAGAAATGACAACTTGATAACCTTTTATCAGTGTAACTGAACTTCCTACTAAGAGAACTGTTGAATGTTTACTATTTGTGGGTTGTGGGTAAACATTACACCACTTGAGTCAGAGCTGAAAAGATGTCTGTAACAACATTCCCTGAAATGATATTGTTTTATTACAATTCTTTAGAATTCTCACAAGGTCTGCATTATAAAATAAATATGTAACCAGCGTCTGTTTGCACGTAAGCGAATATTCCACCAAACAATTCATTAATTCCTTTGTTTCTGTTAGAATGGTCAACATGGAAAGGTATAATCACCAGGTTTGTACCAATAGGGCTTTGTCTCATAGCCGTAATGCAATGGCGAGCTTATCGAAAATTTTCAGCTGATCATACTGCCAAAAATTGGGAGGTTATCTTTTATTGTTCACTTCCTTTACGAGCTACTAGTCGATGCTGGGGCTGGATTGCAGGTATGATGTGTGCATAATTTTACTTTCATTTAAAAATATATATTTTTTGTAAATGCATTGAAATTTTATTATATTTGTTAAATATTAAAAATAGGTATACATAAGAGTAGTGTTATACCTAAATATTTTGTTATCAAAATGCAGTCTTTATTTTATAATGATATCATTTATGTACCTAGAATATGCTTACTGTTTAATAATTTGAAATAATTTTAGCCAACATATGTTCTTTATCATTTCCTTTTTTAAAGAATGTTATCATCAACATGTATTAAACTAATGTCAGTGTCCTCCAAAATGTTTTGAAGTTTAATTATTTTTATTTCAAGAAGAATTAAAATGAAAATTAAATTCATGAAAGCATTTGTGTTTCATCTTACTAACATATTTTTTGTACATCAAAATTAAAGTGTGTTGTAATTCTCTTTTTTTCTAAGAACATTTTATTCCAAATCATATATCTTTTTCGTGTATTTGTTGTTAAAATGTATGAAATTTACTTTTGTGAAGTTTAAATGATAGACATTTGTAAATATATTGTCATCATACCGTGCATACAAACCAAGAACTTTATACTAATCCATAGAATTTTTAATCCCGAACTAGGGGTTTGTGATTTTGTGTTTAATAGCAGTTTGGTAATATGAAATTTGCTTATAAATCATATATGAATGTGTTCCATTTAAATTATTGTTTTAATTTTCATTTACAAAAAAACAAGATATTTGGTTAAACATGTTTTTTTTCTTTATCTCTAAATACGTCAAATAAATCATACCAGTAAATTTTTAGGAAACTTTGATCTACAGTAAACAAATAAAGAATATTGATCAAAACATGTTTATAAAATAATGACAAAGAATGAATGGAATTCCTACTCTTATATTCTTATTTTTGTTTGTGTTGTAGATAAACGTCTACCTGAATCATTGCGACCTTACATTTATGGCCTTTACAGTAACACATTTGGTGTGAACTTATCAGAAGCAGCCGAGGAAGATTTTAAATCGTATCCTAGTTTGGCAGATTTCTTTGCACGGTAACTATAAAATATAGGTTAAGTAAGGATAAATTTAAATATTCTTTAAACATTGCTTAAAATATGTTTATATATAGAACAATAGTAATTTAAACTTGCAGTTTGATATTACATTATCTATTCACCTATGACATTGAAGAAGTTAAACTAGTTCGTTTGCCTGTAATTTTATCTGGTAGCTATTGTGCCACATAACCAGACATAATCCAAAGTTTTGCTTCCTATTTTTCTTTTTAATTGATGTTTAGTCTGCATATGTGTTATAATTATATGCTTGTTGTATTCTTTAAACTGAAGACAATCGTTTTAATCGATCTTTTCCGTTATTGTTCTGAGTTAATAACCATGATAACCTCTTATAAAATGATAAACCACAAAATACCATAAACTGAATGCAAAACTAAAACTTTAAGAACCTCTGGTACACTACAGTCTATTGTTGTAATCAGTTTTCGTCATCGTTGGTTTTCATTAAAAATATTTTTTTTTTGGTTTGTTTACTATTTACAATTCTGTTGTGTTTTTACTTAGAAAAACCTTTAAATTGAAAGTAAGAGAAAAGCTTTAATTTTTGTTTATGAATTTCATTTGAAGGGCATTAAAAGAAGGAGTACGTATTATAGATCCTACCAGCTGTTTGGTCTCACCGTGTGATGGAACAGTGTTACATTTTGGCCCTGTAAATACAGGACAAGTCGAACAGGTATCTATCTAGTCATGCATTTATACATAAATTAAATACTGTTAATATCATTAGAGTGAATCTGTACCACCATATTTATATAACACTGTAAACAAAAATTTTCCCTTTACTAAAATATTTTGCAATACTTCAAGACTACTGAAAGGTTAAAAATTTTCCTTTGTTTATTACGCACGTGTTGTGTAACCTTTGATAATAGTTACATTTCATTTTTGTAGTTGAAAAATGATAACTGGTAGTGCGTTAAACATTAATTTGCAACTAAAACAAATTCGTAAAACAGGTAAATAAAGGAGTGGTGATTAGGGGACCGTACTGTTTTTAAAAATGTGATTTCTTTCAAGTTTAAAACACTGTTTGCTAGTAAAGTATGATTCTTGGAAAAATAATAAATAATAAATAAATAAAAATAAAAGAATAATAAACAGGATACAATAAATTTGTTTTTATTATCTTATGCAAGTGTTATAAATTTTTAGTCATGACTTGATGATTTCAGTCTTCAAGGTTTATTATGAATTATTTGTTTTATCATATTTTTCATAAATTACCAAATAAATACTGGTTTATTAATAATTCATTTGCATCAAACATAAATGTAAATCTACAACTAATTTTAATTAATTTTGTTTTATAACATTTGTGATGCAATTTATAAAAAAGTAGCTTAAGTTGAAAAAGTAAATTTCACTGTAAAAAAAATGTCAGTCAAAATTACCAATTTTTAAGTTTCAATCCCAGATGTTTCTAGTGACTTTTGACAAGATTTTAAGCTATTCTATGTATGATTTTTCAAACTAAATTTTTAAAATGCAATATCTCGCTCAATTTCTAATAAATCAAGCTGTTTTTTTTTAAATACTATTTTCTAGGTCTGTAGAATAAGATGATTTTTCCAACTTAAGGTATCTTTCTATAGATTGCATCACTTTAACTTGCTGCAGTTAAACTTCCAAATTCTTTTACTTTCTAAGCAAATCTTATTTGTGAGGATTTGTCATCATATTTTATCTTTTGATATCTCATTGAATAAGTTTTCCTTCACTAAAAGAAAAGTAAATAAAAAAATTAATATTGTTCATGTTGTGCAGCAATTATACTGGGTATAGAATTGGATAATGCGCCATACCGTTTTCAATAATTAATTTTTAATGTCCAATTATTTACTCTCCTAATTATCTTGGAGCAAAAGTGTAAATAGATGTTTTGTAGAGAAGAAAATACTGCACCTGTACAAGTGTACATGTCATTGCTTTTTAGTTCCCATTTTCTGACACTGAAAACTTAATAAATTAAAATGTCTAGTCTGTCTGTCTGTCTTACAACAATCAGATATGCATTGGAATCATTTTAAAGAGACATTGCTTGTTGCTTGTTAAAATAGCCATTTTAATTTATTAATTTTTCAGTTTTGTAAAATGGAAAGTAAAAAAAAAGCAACGAAATGTGCAGGTGCAGTATTCTTTTCTCTACAAGAAACCTGTTTTACTTTACACTTTTACTCTTAAGTAATTATGGGAGCAAATAAAGCATGGTCATTAAACAGTCAGAATTATTTACATGTCATAACAAGAACAAAAGTGAGTCAATGAAGCATGCGTGGGCATTGCCATGGTAAAGGAATGTTTATGTACTTTTGTTTTTTCTTATCTAGAAATAACTAGAGTGCCTTGATATTGTTTTATTATTGTCATTTTTCTAAAGGGTAGAGTGTGGACACACTTGTCAATGTCATTTTTTAAAGATAGTCGTATGTTTGTTAACTAACCTGAAATTTCGATATTAACGTCACCCTAGCTCATGAGCATACCCCCAAAGTATGTAAAGGAGTCTTTTGGACAATCTTATTCTTGTTGATTCTTGTTAAAACTGCTTATTAAAGTAATCTTACTCTTCATAAATTTTATTTATATTGGAAGTACAATTAATTTTGATATGACCTGGTCTCAGGTGTTTTGAGCCTCTGATTTCTAGAATAAAAAGAAATGATACATTAGATTGGCTAGTTACTACATAATCAATAAAATAATACTGCTGTCGATGTACTATGTGACTCTTGAAGGTTGGTAGATTAACTACTGAGCTCATTTTTGTAAAAATATAGATTGTTGGTCACTGTTAAAATACGTTTCACTGGTAGAGGGACAGTGATAAAACATCTCCAGCATTATATTTAATGCAGCTTTACCACATAACACCAATAATTACCCATACCATGTTTATATGTTTTATTGTTTCTCTTTGTATATTGTCTCCATTAGGCATTCATTTATTAAGATTTGCTTCGACTGACTTATAGAACTTGCACTGTTTAATTGTTTGAATCACATTCTAATCACTAGCAGGTGATATTTTATTTTTACTGTTAAATACAGTAGAACCTTGTTAAGTCAGATCAACTGGGACTGGAGCTGATCTGACATAACAAAAATCTGAGTTAAACGGATAATGTGTAAAAAAGACAATACAAGGCAACATACTTAACAAGAGTTTCCTTTATATTAAAAAAAAAAACACGTTTGAAATATTTACACATCACTTTTATTATACAATAAACACATGTGTACAGTAGAGTTTACTTGTTAACAAAGAAGCTTGTAAGCTTCCACTGCATCAGTTTAGCATCATTCTCCTTTATAAGTTCCTACATCGGTCCAGGTTACCTGGAGATTCGAGTTAATGGGGACCAGCATAACGAGGTTCTGCTGTAGTTTTAAATTGGATGATTTTTACCATGTTGAAATTCTTCTAGCCTTCACATAAGAGTTTTAACCAACACTTTCCCTTCAACTACAGGAGTACAGGCACTTTAATTCTGATGCGGTATAGTATGTAGTTGCACTCACAGAGCAATCTATTGCAAGTATCACATGGAAGACTTACAAGAATGACTTAGATCCTTGGTAATTTGTAGTCCATTCTAACCTCAAAAGTTTACTACACAAAGAAACTTATTATTAATTTTAGTTCAGTAATAATTCTGTTGTTTAGGACTTCAAATATGAGCCTGAGCAATGAGCATGCATAATATATAAATCTAATTCAGATCAACACTTGCAACTAACTTTTATCAAACACATTTGAAACCCTAAACTGTTAAGTTACTGTTTAGTTCTAATAGTATTCAGTTTAAATGTAAACTTGTTTACACTCCTTTACCAGTTTTACACTAGTTATGTGCAATATTACTAAACTCATGGACAAAATTAATGCACCAGTTAATTTTTTTAAAGTTTTAAGATAACGATCATGATTAAGGTTACTAATTTTTTTACTAATAGGGATGGATCTTCTTTGATAATCGAGACACATGCTGTCAAAAAATCGTTTGTTTTAAAATTATAATTTTACATTTTCTCAAAAGTTGAGCACATTTTTGTTACAAAAATCACTGATTAACAAAAGATTTCATTTGCTAGAAGGTGTTGTGTTGTTAGTAGTGTTAGTCTTAAAAGCTTTAGGCCGGGTTGTACGAAGCTTTGTTAAATGCTTGATCGATTGATCAACTTGACCAATGATCAAATTATTTTTGTGCAACCGAGCTTTAGTGTTAAAAAATGAATCGTTGAAGAAATTTATCGGTTGAGGATGCAGTAAAGGTATCAACTTAATTGGAAGAAGGATATTCTATGCCTTATGTTGCTAATTTGTTAGGAAGAAATCATTCCACTATAAGTCGCATGGTTGAACGCTTCAGTCAAACAGGATCTTACAATCACAGGACAAGGGCGCAAGCGGTCTACAGATGCAAGAGATGAGTGCTTTCTGAGGCAGTCTGCTCTTAGAAACAGGACAATCACTGGTACTATGTTAAAATATGAGTTGGCAATTACTCGCATGTCATGATATCATCTTAGACTGTGAGAAGACGTTTAAATGAAGCTGGATTGAGCAGTAGAAGACTGGCGAAAAATAATAATAAAAAATCATCAAAACTGTTCGGTTGATGATTGGAAGAGAGTTTTGTTCTCAGATGAGACTAGGGTCAACTTAAAATCTTCAGATGGGCATGAGCGTGTCTGGCAAAGGCCAGGAGAGAGATTTGCAAGCTGCAATATTACTCTGAAAATTTCATTTGGTAGAGGCACTGTAATATTGGTTCCCATCCGTATGAAATCCATGAATGCGGATTATTATCTCGAAAATGTCATAGTTGAGCATGTAATGCCGTTTGCCCCCCTTTGTGGCGCCTAATTTTGTATTCATGCAAGATAATGCTCATCCCTATGTGACTAGGCAAGTGATTGACTACTTAAATGCAGTTGATCTTTAGTCAGCTAACAGTCCCAATTTAAATCCCATAGAGCATCTATGGATGCTTTTAAAAAAAAAAGTTTGCAGTCATAGACCCTCACTTGTCATCCATAATCAACTGGTAGATGCAGTAATAGCAGAATGGGAGAATATCCCTCAAGATGTTATCAAAAATTTGATCTCCAGTATGCCAAGGCGAATGAATGCAGTGATAAAAAGTAGAGGAGGCCGTACTCGGTACTAGGATCGGTTTGAACACGTTAATTTAATTGTTTACGTTTTTTGTGTGTTGTTTATGTTTTGCAAATTTTTAGCATTAATTATGTAATAAAAAATGACTTAAAATAAGGTCTTCTCTTGCCAATTTCTGTTCAAAATGACTGCACTGCTTTATTTACAAGTTTCTGTGAAGCTATCAATCATATCAGTCGAATGCAGGAAAACTTGTGTTTATTTAATCAAGTGGTGCGTTAATTTTGTCCATGAGTTTATTTACTTCCCAGTTTCAGTAACATCAACAACTATGCGTAACATATTGTGTATAGATGTCTATATACCTATGAATATTTTTATAAAAAAATATTATAAGGAAACACTGTCAGTTAGAAGAGCTTCATTTCTGAATATCATGTTCTTTTTTATTTATAAGTTGCTTTATAAAACTGCTTAAAATAATAAATGTTTATTTTGAAGTAATATTATTTCTTTTGAAATTTTCAATGTTACACCATTGTACAACATGACAAGGATAAAAAAATACGGTGTGAGTAGAGAGCTAACATATTTTTTGTCTCTCTTCTTTGACAAGTGTCACACATTATAAAGGAAGGAATAGCAAAATCAATGCTGTATGATATCTTATCAAGGTATGAAGAATGCAGCACTGCCATATATGAAAAGATTCCTGATTGTCCAGTTTCTGAGAAACACAAGAACGTATTTCTAACATCTATAAGACCGATCCTAATACTTCAGAGATAAAAGCAGCTATCAGGTGCGGCACATCAAAAACATATTTACATCAAATAAATGTACAAAAACTTGGAATTAAGAGTTATGTAAGAAAATATGCTTCTCGCAATAAGGAAGATCAGAAATCAAGAGCGAAAGCAGTTTGCTGCAAGATTGTTAAAAAAAGGGCTGCATTAAAGTCAGGTAAAATTCTTGTTTTGGATGGTGAAACCTATGTAGTGGCAGATCTCAATGATATTTCTGGGAAAAGTACTTTCACTGTAGTGTCAAGTCTACTGTCCCAATTGAAAAAACTCTTAAACCTAAGAAATTTTTTTAAAAAGTACATGGTGTGGCAAGCTATTGATGAATATAGAAATATGTCAGAACTCCTGATTTCTGAAGGTGAGGTTAATTTAGAGTAATGCATAAAAAAAAGGTTTTTCCTTTATTGCTGGATGCAGTATTATCTTTTGTCCGACACATTACACAAAAAAATAACGAATGTATTCCGGCTATTTACTGACCACTCTTTAATTGCACATAAAAAATTTACTAGTGAAATCTGTATGGTGTGTTATCCAATTCTACACCTGATGTTAAATAACATGTACAAACAATTTTTATACTTGATTTATTGAGTTTCTTAATTTCTATTTTAGGTAAAAGGTATAACATACTCATTAGAAAAGTTTCTGGGTGAGAACACCTGGAACAGAAGTAATAATAATGGCGATTATCGCACATCATTATTACATAAGTCAGATAAGCAAAGCTGTTTATATCAGTGTATTATATATTTAGCACCAGGTGACTACCACAGGTAAAAAACAATTCTTGTTATACATGGCAAAAATTCTTATTAAAAAGTTTATACAGATTTCATTCACCAACTGAATGGCAACCAACACACAGAAGACATTTTACAGGTGAACTTCTTTCTGTTAACCCTAGTGTAGCTCGATGGTTGCCTGGCTTATTCTGTCTTAACGAACGTGCTGTTTATTTAGGACAGTGGGCGTTTGGGTTTTTTTCTATGACTGCTGTGGGTAGGTTTGATCTTAAACAATGTTAGCACCTACCATATTTTATTTGTATATTTTTAGGTGCTACCAATGTTGGTACAGTAAAAGTCTATTTTGATAAAGCTTTACAAACCAACCGTCCCAAATATAAACAATCATACTTATGGAAAGACAAATGTTTCGGAAGTACTGTCTTGCTTAAAAAGGGGGATCCATTTGGTGAATTTCGAATGGGTTCAACCATAGTACTATTGTTTGAAGCACCAGCAAGCTTTCGTTTTAATCTGACACCTGGACAACGAGTACAGATGGGTCAAGCTATCTGTTGTGCTGCTAAAGAAGGACATGTAGATAGAGTTCAAAAACCTACATATAGTGTAATCAGTAATGCAAGTTAGTACTTAAATTATATTTTAAGGATGTATATAAAGCACTGTTAGTTAATTGTTTTTTATTATTTTTATAAATGTATAATTTTATCAAAATATTAAAAAATATAGTATTTGTTATTTCTGCCATGAATTTTATATTTAGTGTCTGTTTTGTAAATATAATCATTGTAAAGATCCTGAAATAAAATTACTGTTATTGTTATGCATGTAGGAAAAATGGATTCTGACTAAAAATTGCAGTAGATAGGGTTATAAAGTAAAGTAGATTTGTGATATAGGTAGCTTCATGATAAAGTTTCAAAATTATATTTTCACTTTATTGGTTTCTAATGGGTAATTTTAGTCATAGTGATAATTAAACTATGCCAACTAGAAACCAATAGATAAAATCAAAATATGATTTTGAAAATCTATCACGATGGTGATTGTGTGTCTATATCATCAATGTACCCTACTCAGTATTAGTTTTTAATTTGGCATCTTATTAGGGCTGTTACTAATTTCTAGTTATTACTAGTAAATACCCAAAGTTACTAGTGTTCATGGAAATCATGATTTTACAAGTAGGTTTGCATTATAACAAATTTCTTGTGTTGACAGTAATATGCACAAAAAATAAAATAGAAAATGTGTGTGTGATGATTTTAAGGTTACCTTGGGTCATGGATATTAGTTAAGACGTGACTGATGCATTGGGCAGAGCTTAATATACTAAATGAAAGTCCCAAGAAATGGTTCGTTTTTGTTTATACATGGCACTTTATTATGGTATATTTTGTCCAGTTGTTTATAGAAATACACAAGGTGTTTTTGTTTTCCCAGAAGTGTAATGTGTACAACATATCTTCTCAAGACATTTTATATTCCTCATGTTTTTGAAAGTTAACGTAAATGTCCTCTCTTTACCGTACTGTACCTAATTAGTATTGATATTCTATTAACATCTATTAAGTTTATCCTTTAAAGCCATATTTTAAATTTATAGTGCCAGCAATTATGGGGTGTGTATTACGTTAGAGAGAATACATTGGGAAGTGGGACTAAGCTGACATATACGCTATTGATTGGCTACAGCTGTAATACCTCTTATCTAATATCCATGACCGTATGGGGAGGGAGCGGTTTAAATAAATCTGCACTTGTCTACCTGTTTCTTATCAAACCAACTATCCCAAATGTAGATAGCTACACTATTAAGTGTAATCAAACTATAAGAAATCAATATATCAGTAAACGAATCATTTACATTTTTCAAAACAGCATCACAATACGTATGTAATTAATACACATTAAAAGTAAAGATTATTCTTTTAAATGAAAACGTTACAAAGGGTAACATAACACTGCTTGTGTTAGGGAGCAGTAATTAGGCTTGTGCGCGCTGCCAACATCGAAGAAAGCGCTTTCAAAAGTGTTACCTTTACTTTTACAGAAATTGACGTTTGCGACCAATCGTCGAGTAACCGACAAGATCCTACTTGCTGCTTACTCCTGAGCACAAGGACTATTATGATTCTCTCTTTTATGTGAAACTATATTTATTATTGGACTTAAAAGGCAAAAATAACACGAAAAATCAAACTCCTATGAAAAACGTGAAAATTAAAAACAAAGATTATATTTAAAGAAAGCGCCACTTTCGCGCTATATCACCTTCCTTGGCAACACTGCCACTACAATTCTTTTAAATCGATGGGAATTTGGTAAGATGCAATTTGCTATTTGCTACTTAACCTCACTTTCTAATGCAATATCTATTTTGAGGTTATATAAAAGTAAACTAAAATTATACCTAGAATGAGTTTTAATGGATTTAAAGAAGTAATTGGCGAAGGAGACACGGTTATTCTTTATTTAACTATACATCAAATATACAGTGTGAAAGCAGACGTGAAAACTTTAAGCAAAAAAGGTGCTACTGTTGAAAACATTTTTCAAACTCCTTATGGTGCTTTAAAGTGTGCCGATTTAATAGGAAAAAAATATGGAACTAAGATTAATCTAAGTAAAGGTTGGGGATACGTGTTGCAACCTTCTCCAGAATTATGGACTCTTACATTACCACATCGAACTCAAATAATTTATACACCAGATGCAAGCATGATCGTGTTGCAATTAGAATTAACTCCCAACAGTATAGTAATTGAAAGTGGTACTGGTAGTGGTTCATTATCTCATGCTTTAATAAGAGCTATAAAGCCGCATGGGCATGTTTATACATTCGATTTTCATGAACAGAGGGTGCAAACTGCAAGTACAGAATTTAAGGAACATGGTTTAAGTGAATGGGTGACTGTAAAACATCGGGATGTGTGCAGTGCTGGTTTTGGTTCAGAATTAGATAATGTAGCAGATGCAGTATTTTTAGATTTACCTCACCCTTGGTTAGCAATACCACATGCAACAAAAGCAATAAAAGAAGTTGGTGGTAGAATTTGTTCATTTTCACCTTGTATAGAACAGGTTCAGAAAAGTTGCTCAACATTAGCTGAATTAGGCTTTCAAGAAATACAAACTATAGAAGTTCTACAAACTCAATATTCTGTCCAGGCGCGTTCACTCAATGTTTTAAATTTAGATTTTGTTAAAATAAAAAAGAATGACAGCGAAAATGAAAAGAATAAAGAAAAAGAAGTTGTACGAACTATTACATCAGTGCCTCCAAGTACACAACCAGGCCACACTGGCTTTCTAACATTAGGAACTTTGCCTCCTGTATGGGCTAAAAGTTTAAAAGAGCAAATGGAGAATAGCAACATGGATATAGAATAAAACTAAGATGTGTGTTTTAATTGTGTTCTAATTCTACATAAATCCTTACAAAAAAATCTACAACAGCAATTATTTCAAATGCTTTAATGAGATCTAATGAAAACTTGTAAAGTATTGACTGTAATAATTCCTCATGGCGGGATTTTATATATTATATTTAAGAAAATAATTATCTCCCCACAATTATTTTACAAGGAGTCAGGGGATAATTATTTTCTTAGATTTTGTAAAGTAATCTTTGTATGACCGTGCTTTATAACTAGTTGTCAATGTCAAAAGTTGACTATTATAAACATTTGCAATTAATTTGACGTATCGATGTTATAAAGCTGTATCGATGTTGTAATGAAATCATTATATGCTCCTATGATTTTGACCAACTTCATTTTTTAATCTACCGCCAATGGTTTTTTTTTATTATTTTCTTTAAAATACGGTCGTGCAAAAAATATTGTATACAACTCGAGTGTAAATTTTTTTTTTTGAATTTGTAGGTTTCCTTCCTACTTATTCAAAAAACTTTATTTTACACTCTTGTTATATAAATAACTATTAAGTTATTTTTATAAGCAAAATGTAGAACCACTGATTATTTTATTTATTAAAATAAAAACTATACATTTCTTTTTAGTTGATCACTTAACAAGCCTTAAAAATAATCTTGTAAGATTTTAAAATTTGAATAAAACACCTACTGACAAGGGGCTTGTTTTGGCTCGCCCTTCACTAACTTATGAAGCTACTTCAAGAACTTAAAGATTGTTTATTTTAAAGTAGGCAAGGATAATATTAAAAATTTAATTTTTATGAAAATACCTACTTTTAGTTTTTACATAAATTTCTAAGTTTTTAATAAAACTTGAACAATTGCTTACGTTTTATTGACTTGAGATCGTAAGGAGAAGGCAAAAATACATTTAAAAAAATTGTGAGGTGGTGACGATGGGCATACAGTTACGTGGTCAATGGAAGTGCTGCACTGTGGGGGCTGTCTCACGCCCTCCAGAATACTTTATGCTTATAATAGGGAAGTTTATACAAAAATTATTGCAAGTATAGCACTTTTGTAAGGCAGTGATGTAGATTGGCGCAATTTTTAGAGCTACATTAACTTGTAATGTTAAATATTTGTAACTATCTACTTTATATAATTATATTATATCAAGAGAAACCTTTTAATTAGATACATTCATGGACATCAAATATTTTATTTATAAAGTAAGTATTTTTACATTGCTAAAGTGCGCGGTGCGCATGCGTCAGTACTGAAGTAAATGTCTGTTTGCAACGTTTCAAAATTCTTTGTAATGTACACATATTTAAAAGGTAAAAATATTAAATAAAAAAGAAAAAAGCAGAAAAATATTCGTATATTCTTACAATAAAATTTAAAAGAAACTTAGAACTAAACTTTATGAAATGAGAATATGCTTTATTAAACTCATGATGTAATAATAAATAAATAAAAATACAGTGATTGCAAAAATTAAATTAAACATTATAAAATTATAATACAATAACAGTAAATACATACAGGGTCGCTAAAAAGTATGGAAAAACACGCTGCCCCTGCAAAAACGGTATAAGAGATAGACAAATGAAATTTGTAGAGCTTAAAGTAGGTATTGTTTGCCATATTTTACGAAGAGAATTAAAAACAAATCTTCACTTGTTTTTTCGTACGGCCGCCGTATTGAATTTTTTTAAATGGAACACCCCATATTTGGATAGGGATTTTCAAGCCAAATTAAATGATGTAAGGGTTGCTATACTTATCTTGAAAGGTTTTGAAGATAATCGCTATTCTTTTGTCAGGGATTTCACTATTAATTTTTATCAAAATTCAGTTACCCGTGAAACAGCAAAGGCAATGGAACTAAACAATCGATGTGCGATTATTTTATAAGTAATTAAAGTAAAAGAAAACCGTAAGAATCTTGCCCTTAGCCTACTTATTTAAAATAATAGATTGATGCTAGAGCAAACTAAATTTATGGTGGAATAAGAACAAATAGTAAGGAATTGATAATAACAAAAACACAATATGAATTTAAAAGAAGTGTTCAAAAAGCACCCCGTTAATTTCTTGGCAATGAAACAATCTATATTTACTTTAAAAGTGCGATTATCAAACTTCGAAGTTTCAAAAAGATGAACAATAGGAATATTGCGAGTGTTGTATTTTAGTTATAACTAATATTAATAAAGCATGAATTGGTTAAGCACGAACATGACCTCATAAATATTGTCCCATATAGCACCGGACGTCCATTGAACGTCCGTTTGTCATCCAGATTTCGTTCCGACGTCCATGGACGTAAATTGGACATCCACTGGACGACCGTTGGTGGACGTCAACTGGACATCCATTTGTTATCCAAAATCTTCCAAATTATGCCCAAAGGTCGTCCAGATTATGTCCAAACATCGTCCGAATTATGTCCAAGAATTGTCCGAATTATGTCCAAGAATTGTCCGAATTATGTCCAAATTACGTACAAAGAAATGTACAAATTACGTCCAGTAACGGACGTCCGTACGATGTCCAAAGTTGTGACAAACGGACGTCCACTGGACATCCATCCGCCGAAATTTGGACGTCCAATGGACATATGGGGTATAATTTTACCAATTTTTACTGTTTTTACTCTTTTATACTCAGTATAAAGCGAGTAGTAAAAGATCGCGCTCCGGACGTGTAAAGGCTAATTGACATTATCCTATTTTCAACTTTTTTCTCGTTTTAAATGAAAACCTAGACGTCTAGGACGGTTCCACATCCTAGAATCTGCCAAAAAGTAGATTGACAAACTAGATCTGGACCACAGACAAGTCTGTAATCCGGGCCTATTTTGATGCTAAATTCTCTCCGAAACTTGCGCACTAAACGAAGTTTCAACATTACCAACTGTTGACGATAGGTAGGAAAAAGGATAATGACAATCAGCCCTAAAAGAATAATATATAAACAATGGTAATATCTAATAAAGCTCAATTTTCTGAACGCGATTAGAGTACTGCGAATGCGTCAAAGCGTAATTTCAGAACGGAACCCAATGGTTGCACGGACATGGCAAAGTTATATGTGTTGTATCTGGCAACATTGCCTAATCAATTCTGACATGCGCGATTGTAAGACGAGCACGTGTTTAGAATTTGAGGTTATTTGTTTAATTCATATTTAATGTGTTAATTTTAGTGTTAATAAGATTAAAGTTTCATAACAGCATTGAATAAATGTGCTTATGTAGTAATAAGATTCTTTTGCATCTGTTAATTATAGACTGATTGACTTTATAAGAATTACGTTGAAATGCCTCCTGGTAGTAAGATATTTCTCCCAAACAGAAGTTTAGGTTATGTTAGTAATCACATACCACTTCAAGTCCGTTATATTAAAAGTAGGAAAGAGAATCTAATTGTAACGTGCGTGGGGAAAGCATTTCACACTTATGGTATATCTCATTTTGGGCTTCTTAGTGTAAGTGGTTTACATCCTTTGGATATAACATGTATGACGTCTGATGCATATCATGTATACACTGCATGCGATACTACTGTTTATGCCTGGAGACGTGGAACAGAACTAAAACACACATATAATGCTCATAAGAATTCAGTGCACTTGATGTTACCATTTGGGGTGCATTTAATTACAGTTGATCAAGAAAGTAATGTTAAGATTTGGGATATAAAAGATGAAAGTGTTTTTCTAGAACTTACTTTTACAAATGAGACTTTTCAAATTACTACAACATTGCATCCGAGTACGTACATAAATAAAATATTATTTGGATCTGAACAAGGGAATATGCAATTATGGAACATTAATACGGCCAAATTAATTTACATGTTTAAAGGATGGGGTGCAGCAATTACATGCTTAGAACAAGCACCTGCGCTTGATGTAGCTGCAGTTGGCTTATGCACAGGCAAAATTATTCTGCACAATCTAAAGTTTGATGAAACAATAATGGAATTTACACAAGACTGGGGTGTAGTAACGAGTATTTCATTTCGAACGGATGGTCATCCAATAATGGCTACTGGAAGTGCAACTGGACATATTGTATTTTGGAATTTAGAAGAAAGGCGTGTTGCTTCACAGTTAATGTGTGCACATGATGGAGCTGTTACTGGAATGGTGTGTCTTCCTAATGAACCATTAGTTGTTACATCATCACCTGATAATACTTTAAAGCTGTGGATATTTGATATGACTGATGGTGGAGCACGGCTGTTGCGAATTCGTGAAGGTAATGTTGTTTATTTGACTGTTAATAGAACTTTGGCCCTAAATTATGAATTTTTAGGTCATTCTGTTGCTCCATTGCACATACGATTTCATGGTGCAAATGGTCATAACATCATAAGTACTGCAGGAGATTCTTCGTTAAGAATATTTAATACACAAACTGAACAATTTAATAAAAGCTTAGGCAAAGCATCATACAATCGAAAAATCAGTAAGAAAAAGAACAGAACTACTTATGATCCACTTAAAATGCCTCCTGTTATTCAGTTCACTTCAGAAGTGACTAGAGAAAAAGAATGGGATAATATTGCAGCTATTCATTCAGGTAGTTATATTTAAATAATTATGAAAGTTCTGTGTATTATTTTACATTTGTTTGTTACAGGATTATCGGTAGTAACAACTTGGTCATACCACAAGTTGAAAATGGGAGAATTGAAACTGTTGCCTGAACGATTGCAAGGAAAAAAAACAACAAAACCTGCAACAGTTTCTGCCACCTCTTTGTTTCTCACACATTGTGGAAACTTTGTAGTGATAGGTTATAGCGATGGTTATACTGACAGGTACATTTTATGTATACAGCATTTACAATGTTTCTGGGTCATATATGGCTGTGGAACAATGACAGTTTGAGTACTGTAAACCGGGTTGTTTATCTATTAACTCGGCTTGTAAAATCTTATTGATGCTTAATGTGCTTTAAAGTTATGATTTTATGACGGTTTAACGCTGGTGTCTTTTTTGTAACTCTGTAAATATAAGGAAAACTTGATATCTTTTTAACAAAACAAAACTAATCGGTACTAAACGTCTATGCAAAATGTTTGATCGTGCAACAGCGACAAATGCAGTCGCAGGTACGATAATTTTTAAAAAGAAAAAAGAAAACACTTCCAACCTAACAAAATGAAAGCATGACCTGTTACGACCCAGAAACATTGTGAACAGAGTATATACATATATGGTGCATTTCGTTTGAATGCTTAGGTGCTGTGAGCGCTCTAGCTTAAAAATTCAGGCGTTTGTTTTGGTTTGTGAGTGCTCATGCAATGCTGACAAGAATCGTTCACTATAGCGTCTGTGAGCCTTTAAAATGCCAGGAAAACATGAATTAATCACTTTGATGTTTCAAAACTATTAACGTTATTAGAATTGGGTACATAATGGTACTTCCTTAAGTTGATTTTTTGTACATATATCTTCTCGATTGGTTTTGTTAAATTAATATTTTAACATCTTCAGGAGAAAAACTGCCCTTTTTGATTTATTATAGTCATTATATATGGTATATATATATATATATAAGTTATTAGAATTGTTAGATGGTGATGATGAAACAAAATATAATCTTTATACCGCCTTTATATTAAAAATCCACAACAGTTTCTCTTCGTTCATTCTCAAATCAAATAAAATGCAAAACATTATCAACAAGTTGCATATCATGTACATTTTTTCTTTACTACACAGACGTTACAAACTGCTCATGCCTCCTACCTCCATGAAATAAGCGTTTATGGGCACGATTTATGGCGTCATGTTGACGTCATAGCTGCATTTGTAAACACTCACAGCGCCAAAGTGAATGGCATAAGCGAAGCTTATAAGCGCTTAAAAGCGTGTAAGTCTCCAAACGAAACGCGCCCATTAATTCATAGTAACACCTGAGTATCAATATGTATGTTTTGTCGATAGATTTAATATCCAGTCTGGGCTTTGGCGAGATAGCTATGGAGATCCAAAAGCCCATGAAAATGCAGTTAGAGGCATTGTTGTTGATAATTTGAATCAAATAGTCATAACAGGTGGAAGTGATGCAAAAATAAAATATTGGAAATTTAAAAATAAAGGTAAACTTTCATAGATATTAATTCAAATGCAGCTAGGTATATCAGTGTTTAATTCACAGGATCTCGACCATTAACAATATCAGCAGTGGATGAACCTATAAGTTTTTTTAGAACGCATCATGACAGTTCAATGCTTGCTGTGGCATTAGAAGATTTTAGTATTATTATTGTAGATATAGATACTCGCATAATTGTACGTAAATTCGAAGGACACACAGCACAACTTACTGATGCGACTTTTAGTCCTGACTCACGGTGGCTTATTTCATCAGCAATGGATCGTTCAATACGAGTTTGGGATATACCTTCAGCCCAACTAGTTGATCAATTTCAGACTGATTCTGCTTGTATATCTTTAAGTATGTCTCCAACTGGTGAAGCATTAGCAACTGCACATGTAGATTATTTAGGCATATTTTTATGGAGCAATCGAACACTGTATTCCAATGTTACATTGAAAGCATTATCTGCAACAGAAGAGCCTCCGACTGTTGTTTTACCAGAAATATCAAGTGATAGTAGTGAGAATACTGAAGAATTAAAGGAAGAAGAAGAAGAAGAACCCGAATTTATTTCTCCAGAACAAATCAATTGTGAATTAATAACATTGTCTGGATTGACATCTTCACGATGGGTAAATCTTCTTAATATTGATATAATCAAAAAACGAAATAAGCCCAAGGAGCCCCCAAAAGCTCCAAAAGCTGCTCCATTCTTTTTACCTACTATTCCATCCCTGAGTTTTCAATTTGACTTGAAAGATACAGAAAACACAAATCGAGAAAGCAAATTGCTCATTCCAAAAAATCTGCTAAATCTATCTGCATTTGGAAAGTTGTTAGACGAAACTACATCAAGTAATGATTTTAGTCTTGTAATAGAAAAACTTAAGTCATATAACCCATCGGTAATAGAATTTGAATTAAAATCGTTAGATCCTGATGGGGGTGGCTCAGTAGTAGTGATGTTACAATTCCTAAAATGCATTGAATTTATGTTGAAATCGAATCAAGATTTTGAACTAGCTGAAGCATACTTGGGTGTATTTCTAAAAGCACATGGAAAAATTATTGCTACCGAAGAGAAATTACGTAGTTATTTACCCAATCTCCAGAATTCGCATTCTGCTAGTTGGAATAGAATACAAAAGAAAATACTTTATAATTTATGTGTTGTACAAAATCTAAAAAATTTATAAATTTGTAATTAATATATCGTTTATAATATAAATTTTGTATTTCCTTTCAATATGTGAGAAGGAATTACTTCATCTTTCCATACTAGACAATAGATAGGGCTGGGCAGTATTTGAAATATGTGTTTTAAATACATTTTCTATGCATATTTTGTATTTCAAATATCTATTCTTTAAAAATGCATTTTGTATTTTTATACTTCGTTTCTCGAGAGGTATTTTGTTACTTCAAATTCAAATTTCAAATCTTTCTTATACTCTTTTTTAATTTGAATAACAGACTACAGGAAAAATATCTTGTAAAATATTTAAATGTAAAAATTAAAATATTAAGATTAGAATATTATGAAAATAACAAAATTCTATTTTAAAGTGAACAAAGAAAAGAATTTTTTAACACCATACAAATTTTAAAATGAATTTGTTCGAGTTTTATTATTTTTTGTTTTATGCAGTTGCTAATAATACAGTAATTTCATGTAAAGAGATACATGTGTCACAGATTTATTTTTAATCAAAGAACACGCACCTATTTAAAATGTATGTTGAGAAAAGAGATTAATATTGGACTGTTAGCATTCCATTTACGTAGAAGGTGTATGGCAAAGATAACACTAGAAACAGTAGACATGATTGCAGGTAAATTTAAGCTGTTTGGAAAATGTCAAATGTATTTGAATTTTAAAATTGACATTTGTTTACATTTAAACGACAAAAACAGTTCTTTTAAGAATTATAATTAAAGAATTTTCCGTATATTAGTTTTAAAGTAAGTAGTAAGATTAATAAAAGTTAATTCTAAAATGAACTTATATGTACTTTTTAAAAATTGTTTACAGTTATTGTTTGTCTGTCAACCTACCGTCACTAAAATAGGACGTGTAGAAAGTTCTCAGTTGGGCCATTTATTGATTTGAGGCATCTGGGTCAATCCATTCAAGTGGTCCATTGCTCGGCCATTTTAAAAAAATTAATATTTTTACTGTTATTTGCCTTAAGTATGAGTAGCCGAAAACACATATTATTTTATTTTTATACTTAACCGTGCAGAAATGATGGCCATTTGTACTCCACGGTGCACGCTGATTTCTGCATTTGCAGACATCTATGGAGTAGGCTGTGCTTTAAATTCATTTTTACAGTGTAGAAAAAAATATACAATGTGATGACCTGCTAATCTTGTAAAATTAAAGACACTAAAATTTCTAAATTAATTAGAAACACATTATTCTGCAATTTCACTTTAGCAGAACATAACGAAAATACTACCACCCTTTTATTTTTCTCTATATAATCATAACATAACATAACATCAAAATCCAAACATATGTTTATAGTAACTTTTTTAGTGAGAACAGCATCAATGTCATATATACTGTTATAGAAATTATAAGTCATGGCCTGCTCTGAAATCTAATAAAAATTCAAAATCGCTCATTTCTAAACTGAAATGAATTAGCTTTAATGAAACAGCAAATTTATACTTTTCCTTAAGATGGATGTAACAAATTTGACTTTATTCATACTGTTCAACATAATAGGTATACTTCATAATTTAAAATACCTACAAGATGCAAATTTGGTTTAATTCTGTAAATTAGGGAAGTAAAGTCAAGTTTATAGAATAAAATGAAATAGGCACCTTTTGAAAGTCAAATTAATTAGATAGTGAAGATCCATCGCTTAAGGTATTATTGTTAATGGGTTATAATAAGTACTTCCTTAAGTTAAATTTAAATTATATTTCTCTACCGGTTTCGCCTAATTCGGCATCCTCAGGAGAAAAAATGTGATGACTGAGATTAACCTGTAGACATTTTTTCTCCTGAGGATGCTGAATTAGGCGAAATCGGTAGAGAAATATATATTTAAATTTAACTTAAGGAAGTACTTATTATAACCCATTAACAAATTAATTAGATTTGTTCATTTTATGATTACATGCACTTGATATTATTAAGAATTTAATATCAGCCATGTCTTTTTCTGTGGTTTTTTAAGATTTCTATTGTTTTTATCAGCAACAGGGATCAGAGCGTGTCACTATTTTATGTAAAAGTACATAAATTATTGAGAGCCACTAATATTACGTATATTCCACAACTATTCACTTTATTTCATATTTGAGGCATTCCACGTGAAATCGCACAATTTTTGGAGAAAATTGACCTTCATGTCTTAGATTTTACTGAAACTTTTTTTAACGTTTTTCTAAGACAAAATAAGAGATATGTATATTTTTATATCTGGATAACTTAATTATTATGGTAATTACAAAGCATCAAAGTTTCCGAAAATTTACACATTGCCCTGTTTAAGTGTAAATATTTCTCCTTCTGTTTATGGCAGGGACTGCTATTCAGCATAAAGCAAGGGCTGAGAAGCACCTTTTCATACATATACACAAAAATTAAATTCATGGTTACCTACTGTGATTTCTAAAACGTTTTATTTTATAAAATTAATTTTCAACATTAACCTGATGTTTTTCAATTCTAAAAAAAAATATGTATGTATTCCTTGATACTTTCTCTATAAGTGTGCAAAATTTCAAGATGGGATTCGTTTTGGTTAGTTTATAATCACTTACCAAACACCGGCATGTAGACAACGACGTATCAATAGTTGTCGAGTTTTTACAGCGCGAGTACTCATGAATTCAATTATTAATGTACAAAGCTAGTGCAGACACTGTAATAACTCGTAACCACAATTTTAAACTAACTTAAAAAGCAACAAATTCATTTGTTTCTAAGTTTTTGAAAAAGCGGGGAATCACACATCTGTAGATAAGTGCATTTATGACAGTAATTCCATTCTAAAAATTTCGGTGTACAAAGTACATGTGTTTGAGAATCCTGTGGAATTTTTGTAGAATTTTAAACAACCGGGTTAATGCTAAAAATTACAATTAAAAAAACAACCCTTGAAAATTGTTTTTTTTTTGTTAAATATATCGCAATATTTATCGAGTAAAACATCATTTTCTAAACTTTAAGATGATTTAACCTAAACATTTTTACATTAACTAAAAATGGAAGAAACAAACGTTTTCATATTATATAGATCGCTAACACTCGGAAATTTATAGACAAAATAAAATAAAAAATACAAAATAATATCTAACGTAAACAAGAAATACGTGTCTCCTCCATTGATTCATACAATACATAAAAAATTCTTCGAGCAATTTACAATTAACTTTAGATGTTTTGTGACTGTTCAACTTCACTTGGAGTGGCTTTGAGGCGCCTTACAATGCAGGTAACATATGTAGTACCCTTCTGCATACTCAAACAGTAACACTTGTAATATTCTTAAAATATATTTATAATTGGAATCCCATCTTGAAATTTGGATGGCACAGAGAAGATGCATTCAAGAATATAGCAGAATTTTTCCAGATTTTTAAACAATCGGGTTAATGCAGTAACTTACAATTAAAGAAAACAACTCTCTAAAATACAAATTGTTTTTTAAATAATCCTATCGTAGTATTTACAGGGTAAAAGATCATCTTTTAAGCTTTAAAATAATCTAAGTTGAAAGTCTTTATGTTGTGTAATAAAGGAAAAACAAACGGTTTTATACTAAGGGATGAGCTAAATCTCGAAAACTTGTATGCAGAATAAAATATGTGTCTCTTTTTTTGATTGGTATAACATAAAAAAAATTTCAAGTGATTATGAAAACTTGGTGTTTTATCACTGTGCGATTTCAAGTGGAATGCCTCATTTCTAGGAATTGTCCAATATGATTTTTTTGTCTGATAAATACTGATATAATCGGTGAATACTAATAAAGTAGTGGCTGATACCGAATAATTTTTATAGAAAGAATTCATCTTTACTGTGCAAAAATAACATTACATCTGACGTCATATGTTGTCGCAAATTCTCTATTGTATAATTTAAATTATATTTTTGTACAATCAAAATTTTATTTAAAAAGGATCATTACAAAAAAGAAAAATTGAAATAAATCTGTGTAACCATAGTAACAAGTACGTCTTGACTTGAAGTTTATTAGAGTATATTTATATATTATTTATTGATTGATCATATACAGCAAGTCCCTGGATTGGGTTTACAAGAGGAAAAACTTTTTTATTATTGGTTTTAAGGCAAATTATTATTCCTGATTGTTTTCTGCTCATTTAAAAACCTCCAATAAAGGTAACATAATTTCAGTGTTATCACCGACTATGAAGAAAATGTAGAAAACGCATTATTTTAGGACTAAGTTCCAAATTTACTCGAAAATCAGATTGGAGTGTGAACTGTACCTGCAAAAAAGCTAACATGATTTTTTAACAAATATGAAACTCAGTCACTTTTTATTGAAAAATGCATTTTTTAAATTGTTAAGAAATCGTGTTATGTCCAACACCTAACAGTACATAGATGGAAATTTGAAACTTGGTCATTTTTTATTCTAAAATAATGTGTTTTTTACATTTTCTTCATTGTTATTAGTAACATCGAAATTTATTACCCATTATTTGAGGTTTTTAAACAAGCAAGAAACTTGATCAAGAATGACATTTTGTCATAAAAGCAATAACAAAAAAGTTTTTCCTTTTGTAAACTTAATCTGGGGGACATATTGTGTAAAGTTTTGTATGCCTCCAGGTGGAACTAGCAATTTTTGGCCCGTGCCATGTTATAACCCTCAGTGATTGCACCTCGTGCTACAAAATGCCTAGTTTACAATCTTGGTACATAAATAGCTATTACATAGTATGGTGTAGTCATACAGATGAACAAAACAACTGGCAACTTAACTAGAATTGATAAAGAACTATTAGGTGCATTCAACAGAAAAACTCAAAATCATTTTAAAATATACTTAATTACAGATTTACACTTTGATTAAATATTAGCAAATAGAATATGTAATTACTTATTACTAGAAATTGTGTTAAAACAAATTTTTTATTTAGCAAAACTGTACTGAGAACAAGGATGGGTTTTAGAAAATCTATCTATTGTTAGCATTGGGCATTATCTAGATTGTTTTTTCTACACAAGTCATCTAAATAAAAAACATTTATCTGTTATCTTATCTACTTGTAGATATATTACTTTAAAAATCAACTTTTATCTGTATCTAGATTTAAAAACATGTTAGATAATAGATTATTTTTTCAACTTTTTGTTTTGCAATTATAATTTTTCAAAATTTTTTTGCACATTTCAGTATACCTAATTTTGTTTCTTAAATTTGGCAATATTTTAATTTTCCTCAGCTTGTGGCTAATTTCTTTATTAATGGAGACATTGTTTGTGCTTAGTTGTTTTTGCAATTTATATGTCTGCTGGTGCACTAGGTTTTGTATAAATAAGGCTATTTTCGATTTTTGCGCTATCTACTTTTTATTTATCTATTATCTAGATAGCTAATTTATCTATTGTTTTATCCAGATATGTTTTTTTGACGAACATCTATTGTCTATATCTAGATAGATTTGAAATTATCTGTGCCCAACACTGCCTATTGTTGCCTACTTTTAAACTATCATTACAAAAAACTATTCATAAGAATATTTTGTCACATTTTGGTCTTTTTATAATTGAGATGTTTCATAGATAAAAAACCAAATTTATTAAATTAATTTTAAAGCTTTCTGAAGTGCAAACATCATGTATTTGATATTAAATTAAATGTTTTGAAGCCAGCAATTCAAATATATAAAGAAGATTACACACTCTATTTTTAGATGTTACAAACCTAATATAACCAAACATCCCCTCTTGTAGCTACTAGCTCTTAATACTGCGTGTGTCCAGGAACAATTGGTATCAACCATCAGTGATTGCATGCAGTTCTTTAAAAAGCGCTTTCTTATTCTGCTGCCATTTGTCTGTTTATTATTAGTTATCCAAGAGCAAGCGATTAGTAAAAGCACATAACAGATGTTTGTAGCACGTAATCATAATTACTGTTCATGGACACAAGCATTATTTGAATGCTTCAATTAAATTGCTTGATTATGTGACTTGAAACTATGCAGAATCTTATGCTTCTTTTTTGGGATAAATTACCACACACTTTTTTTTATTATCCTATCTTTTCCTTACAGCTTGTTATTAAAAATAAACATAATGATTAAAACGTACCATATTCTACCATACAATTTAATATTGAGAAATCAATAACATTACATATTATGCAGTGTGTAAAATTTATTCAAGTTGTTAACATATTACAATAATATAAAAATCTTATAATACTAAATACGCATGACATAGGTCAAAAAATTAACTATTCAACTTTAAACAGAAATTAAATTACTATTTTATAATTGTACATTATTAATAATTACATAATCTAAGCAGTCGATCTTACATAAAGTAATACATCCCTTTAACATTCAACAAAATCATCTTTTTATAGGTAACATTGTAATTGTAAAGCGATATCCCTTTTTAATGGAATATCTTGTAAATAACTACCAAATGTTAAACAAATATTACATAAACTTCTTTTAACTGCTGTATTGACACTATTTTTCATTTTAAAACTAAAATAATCAAAACCAGGTCCCTTTCTGGAAAACATGGGCACTTTATTTAATTTTTCGATACTTAGTTTTAATTCAATTAAACTAGTAATTAACACAGGGAGATCTTTTTGTACAACCCCATAAGGATCTTCTGTGAACGATGCAACTGCAATGTTACTTAACCCTTGCGTTGTCCACACTATTAATTGACCATTTCTCAAACAGTGTTGTATTTGAACTTCTGGTAATTCTCCGAATACATATTTAATTATTTGGAAGCTTTTCAAACAGTCCAAGTATCGATTAAGCTTTTCTTGTACACTTTCAGATGTTTCTGAAATACCTGAAGTAAGCGGCGATGTATTCATATTCTGCTGATGTTCTATCATAATAGGATCTAGTTGTTGTAGTGATGACATAGATATATTGCGCATATTTGGATACTTCTGTTTTACTTGCGGAATACTTGGTTGATGTTGTATATAGGGTGTACTTTTAAAGGACGTTTCAGGTTTGTCTGTTAGAGGTTTTAGTTTCTCATCTTTAGTTAAAACATCTGCTGATCTGTTCAAGGTATGGGTGAATTCATTTATAAGTTGTAAAGCTCCTTGTACCATATGATTCCAAGTATGGGAATGTCCTCCTGGTTGAGACAAAGTAAACAGAGACTGTCTACGTTGTGGTGACCACATTGATAACAAATACAGATCTAAACATGCAAGATGTTGAAGAATTGGCATGTTATTTAAGAAGAAAGCTTCGGATAATGAAGCTTCAGTATCATACATTGTTGTAATTGGATATACAATTGGTTCTGTTAAGAATAATTCAAAGAAGAAACGCATCAAATTCATGTTAAGTATATATAATGTTGCAAATATCCAAACATAACCATATAAAAAAATATTCAAATGATCATCTTGTACATGTAGTTTAAATGAATGGGCAAATAAGTCACGTAGATATGATCCAAAAGAATAATAAATAAGAAAAAAATATGCTGTAGGATAAAATGCAGCCTCTTTGCTCTCTTTTAATAATGGTAAGAATCTTGCTTTAAAATACAACAGCTTACGTTGCTGTATAACTGGGAATATTAAATTCTTATCGCTTAAACAAACTTGCACAAAAAAGTACAAACCTGTCCAGAGACCACTTAATATCATAAAGAAACTTCCTTCTACTAAGCATTGGTTACTGTCCTTACATGAATTGTATAAATTTTGGTACTGTGACTCGCTTAAAGATAAATATAACCAAATTGCAACTCCTCCAACAGCAACATGCAGCAATCCCAATAAAAATGTACGTACGGAAAATATAGAAATAAATCTTCTAAATCGAGTTAATTGACAAGTACCTTTTAACACATAATCTTTGGCACATATCATAATCTGTGCAAAAATAATGCTTGCAAATGGTATCAAATGCAACCATGTAGTAAATGAAGTTAAAGTACTGAACGTTTGCCTCAGCCATTGTAAAGGTTGCACACTAAAATTAATAATAAATGTATACATAAATATAACTATTAAATGTGAAAGTACACTGAAAGTAACAGCATATGACAACTTTTTAAGTAGCACTTCTTTGAAATTATTATTAGCGTTGCTAGGTTTGAGGTTAGAATCCATGACGAAAGTTTATAAGGTTATTACAATCCACTAATTTAAAAGAACTTGAAATTATTACACGAACTACGTAATGATGATTACAAAAATTATTTCTTACGGCTTTTTAATAATTGTTACTTTGAATTCTTACGCGCTGAATACATTATGATCGTTTGTGTTTCACACAATTCAAATTCGGTATTTGTGGTATTTGTTCGGTACACATGTACAGATCAGCACGATCAACACGTTTCGAATATTCCAACGTTTGTTTAAGACATCATCCAATAGGAACGCGTACAGTGTTGCCGGCATATAAACGGTAGTTTTAAATATTCTTTTTATTTTATTTTAATTTATAAATTATAATTATTATTTTGAAATGCAAATTGAATTTAAATACTGGTTTAAGGCTGGGATATAGGAGACAGAAAATTGCTTGAACTCTAATCATCTCTTTCTACTTATTTGTGGAAGTGCCACAGATTAAATAAATATTTCATCGATGTTCCCATTTTTTGTCTCTGCACATTTACATTTGCAGCTCTGGAAGTTTACCATGCCAACTCTTTTACGCGCGTTTTATGAAAAGTGCATACCACGCTGTGCTGCTTGCGCAGTACGTATCAAAATAGCAAGCTCTAGGAGTTGCTTTGAGAGAGAGAGAGTAATAAGGCGCATTCCTTTCGTACACAATAGCAGCTCGGAGCAGCTGCAGGCTTCAAGCCTCGCGTTCCATTCAGCTCAGGCGTGACGCCAGAATGCACCCTACCCCTGCCCCCTCGAACCAAAGCATTTGCTGTTCGGCTTGGCGCCTTGGGTATATACGTTTGAGGTTAAGTTTAAGTTTGGTTTGTGTGTTTACCGTTTTCGTGTTCCATTCACAGCAGCTCTAAGGCGCCTATGGTTTTGAAGCCTCACATCTTCATGACTTTGAATGGAAAGCATGCATAGAATCCACAAATTTGTCGAGGTGAAACATCTGATGACTTTTATTTAATATGTGGAAGTACGGAAGTACAACACAGTGTTGCCAGGTCTACGAACCTCACCATTGCCAAAAACATTAAGCAAAAGCGTCACTATAGGTACGTTCGGTTTTCTGTTTAGGAGCTGAAGCGTTGCGAGTGGAGCAAATGATCACGTGATGCAGAGAGTAAACAGAGTTTCTCGGAATAAAAGAACGAAACGGTGCATTATCTGGAGTCGTAGAACGTAAATAAACAAAATTGTAGACGTAACCTCAACAATAATCTTAATTAATTTAAATTTCAATTAGACTGCTTTGTTACAAAACTAAAGTAGGTATATTTGTTTAATTAACACAGTTGTAAAAAATTGAGAATTGAGGTTATAATAGGTATTTTGTTTTCTGCTTCTTCTTAGCAAGGTTGCCAAATTAAAGTAAAATTTGTCCGCATATTAATTTATACATGTTTTTCTCACATTTGTCTACAAACTTATTACTCAAATGAATTCGGATGTATGGAATTTTCAAAATCATTGTAAAGAAATTAAACAACATTTAAAAAAAAGCGAGGGAGAAATTGTATTGGATGTTTGCAAATCTGGCAATTCCGCTTGTCCTAACGCACAACCTTTTCAGTCGGTGCATTAGGTTTGTTCATTGTAACAAAGCAGTCTAATTGCAATTTAAATTAATTAAGATTATTGTTGAGGTTACGTCTACAATTTTGTTTATTTACGTTCTACGACTCCAGATAATGCACCGTTTCGTTCTTTTATTCCGAGAAACTCTGTTTACTCTCTGCAGCACTTCCTGCACTTCTTGCACTAAGCCTGTTCAGTACCTACACTAAGTTATCCTAACGTTGTTCATCTGCAGTAAGTGCAGCTGCATGAAACTTGCACGTATTGTCCGAGGATTTTTTCGGTACAGATAGTGCAGACACGCGCACGAAAGTGTACGTAAGCCACAAACACGCGTTTGTCAAATGAGATGCTAAATAGGTACGCCTACAAGCGCGAGATGATGATGAGTATTAAAACATGCTGCAGAATAATCATAAATGTAATATTTTATTCAAAACCTATGTATAATATTTATTTTTTATACTTATATATTTTTGTACTATGTCATGCTATTTATTTACGTGCCTAAAATCGTTAATAATGTTTCTATTCATTTTGATTAACAATTTTACAAAACAACAATATAAATAATAAGTAATAACAACTTCTTGTTACAACAGCACATTAACAGCATAACCTCGAGAGACACGGTTTTTAGATTATGTTACCTCCAACTTGTTATAATCTGCACAAAAACTCATGAAATTGTTCATTTGCTTTATTTGCACTAAGTTTAGAAATTGATGACGTCACATTCTTGAACTAGTTTGTAATCAGTACAAGTTAGTGCAGTGCAAATGAACAGACCTATAAATAGTTTGTACCTTTCACTCCGTACTGTAAAAAAACAAACGCTACATAATAGCGCACTCTGATAACTCGATCGCAAAAACCGAACGGCTTTTACAACAAGCGGAGCCCTCCGGGTTTTAAGAACAACATAAACGAACGTACCTTATATCGCCAGTGATGTACTTGTATTACCATCAACCACCGACTGACTGACTGAAATAAGGGGCAAAAGCGGCAAAGAGAATTCTTTCGCGGACAGGGGGGGGGGGTCCTTTGAACTCCCGGACCGAACACGTAAGATCGTTCTCGGGCTCCAAAACGATCACGGAGAGACCCCCTCGGACCTTAAGGCGAACAAAATGGGTACCTCTTGACCCCGGAGCTCCAAACTCCGCAATTGAAATACCGTACATTTGGAGTCCGGACAAGTATAATACGGGACGTCTGGCAACCCTAACCAACAACTAGCAACCACAACATTGATTTTGCTTCTGTCATATTGGTGTCACTCCTGCTACCTTGGTGTTGTCCCTGTAACTTTGGCACTGACCATGTAACTTGGGTACGGTGTATCACAAACATGCTATTGTAACCAGTCACATAAGAAAAGACTTCCAAGGCATTCCAAAGCCTACGTTCGAGTATTGCCATTGACCTGCATAAATTTAAAAGTAGGGACACAGTTCATGTTGAAAACATCAGCTTTTGCAGTGTAGTTGTTTAATCAAATCACAAAATAAGTATCGAGTAATGTATAATAAAGAAATTATCAAAATATCCTACATTATTGTCAAAGAAAATAATATGCTTAAATAATAATTATCATGATATTTTCAACATGGGTAATACTTCAAATTTCAAATGGTAGAAGCGTTGATGAGGGTAAATCGTTATGCACGAACATAGGCGGCTTCTGGATTTGTTTTTACAAACTAGTTATACTTGGCAACTAAAAAGCAAGTAAGAACTTATTATTCCATATTATGATGTTGACTACATTAAATTGTGGAACAATCTCTACAAGCACTGTATTGCCAAGTTTCTAAAACTTAACTGTTAATATCTTTGAAAGATCAAAACGCTATTACTTTTTAATGAGAAATAATGTATAGTTCCCTGATGAAACTAGCAAAATAAAAATTTTGATATTTAGCTATATAGGTCATTTCTGAGATAGTTTCGAAAAATTCATAATTCAAGTTTTGACATCACCTGATAATGACACTTTTAGTACCTGTAAGTATAACTAATATGATAAGAATTACTATAGTTTGTCCGCTCAATAATTAGTGGCATGAAAGTTACTATGAAACTATGCATAAAAAGTAGTATTGTGCCAAAATTAAAAAAAAAACATGCATTGAAAGATCATACCTCTAAATAATATTGAAATTAAAAAACAAAAAGTGAACTCAAGACAAGTTAGCTGTGGTTATTATGGATAATAAAAAATATCCCCCAAAAAATTAAATTTGTGAATAAATGTATACATATTATGTATGTAGTAGTTAACGATGACACAACATTGATAACGAAAAAGAAACAATTAAAAAGGAAAATGGAAAAGATACAGTTAGTTCGAGTACCATTAATATGTACATAAGAAAACAACAAATACACCATAAAAATAATTTATTAACAAAATATTTGTTTAGGTTGATGATTGGCATAACAGAAGAAATGATAAGCAAAAAGCTAATAAATTATTTCAATCCGCATAATTGCTGCTATACTTTAATGTGATTAACATAGTATGATTCAATGTAAAAGAGTAAAACTAGTAGAGATAATCTTTTTATTACTTATCAATAAAATCCTAGATATATATATATATATTTAAATGGTGGCTAATTCACATTTTAAATGTTTATGCATCTTAAAGAAGTCGATTACATAATTATTTCATGCATTATTAAATTGGCTACAAATGGAAAAATAGAATATGCAATACTGATTACAGTGTGGTAATAAATATGCTATTATGCAATAAATAAAATTAGAAATATTCTACTTTAGAACAATTAAAATATTTTTGGTGTCTATATCCTAACTTAATAGCAAAGTAGTAAAAAATAAAAAGTACGATTCTCATTATAACACAGTTGTCTTTTATTCATATGCAGTTCGTTTATGTGTAAAGACATACAAATTGACATCAGTATACTAATTAATCTAAGCATTATTAAATAATTTAACATGACAATTTTCATCATTCGGCATAATACAAAAATTCATATGAACTATAAATAAAACCGATATTTTATATGGAGAATTATAAAACAAAACAATTATCATAAAAATAAAAGTAATAAACATTCAAAGAAAAAAGAAATTTCACAATAAAGAGACAAGCACACAGACATAGACTTTTAAAGCAATTCTTATGGACGGGAAATTTATAATGGTTCATGACTAGCAATGCTATCCATTTCTGGATCACTCTCCGCATCAGAACTAGAACTAACAGCCATATCACCTGCCATTGCTACTCGGGCATATTCGTCAGTGTCAATAGACTTACAGAAATGGATGGCATATTTCAGTTTCTCTTGTAGAACAATCTGAAAAGCATATATTATTTTTAATATTTTAAAAAGGATATCATACAAGTGTTTAAAATAAGTGTTCAGGCCCCTAGGTCAAATCCAAGCCCCTAAAGCACTCATTTTGAATGAGTAGCTTACAATATTTTTTATGCCTGTTAGAAGTTTATTAGAATAAAAAAGGAATTGCCAGTTTTTTTTAATTTTTCAATAAACAGACCTTTACAATTTTTTAAAACTTTTGGATTTTTATATTGCATATGAACAAGCATCAGCCACAATCAAAATCTGCATATCAATTAAAATAATTTTTTTTGTTTGCGTTTTCTTGGACATAAAAGTTTTAATTTTAAATTTTACTCAATGATCTCTTTAGAGAGTATGTTCAGATATTGGATCAAGTACCTATTTATTATAAATTTAAGAAAACATGCCCTACAGTGCAATTTTGATGTCTTCGTTAAATAAGAAAACAGATAAAAATCACCTGAAACGTTCGCTTTATGGTGATACTCAATTACTTCAGGTTTACAACTCTGATATGACTTGTGACAAACTCAAGTTTAGCAATTGTTGGTATTTTGACTGTTTCAAGTGGAAAGACTGCTATGCTATTATTGGAAACCCTCAATGTTGCATTATTTTGGTAGTTTTCCTTTTACAAATAAATGATTTGTTCTTTGACGCCGTGATGATTTCTTAATCTTATTTCAGATGCCCACTATCCATCATTTGTATGTATTTTCTACTAGTATCATATCAGGCATTGCAGGTCAAGTAATGTTTAACAAGATAACTCACAGTTGGCACTGCAGCAAATTGTCAACTATGAGCTAACTTGTAGATGGCAGTTAATGTGTTAAAGCACATATACACATGTAATTTTAAAGAACTTTGGCTTGCATTATTAGAACTTTACTAAACATTTCTGAAATACCTTTGATGACTAGAATTAATTAGCAGACACGGATCAACAGTTACAAATTATCAAAAAATAGGAATCTTAAGTATGTAACAAAGGTTATGTTTACGAAATAGTGAAAGGTTATTTTAGATTGTATCAAATGACAAACAGCAGACAATTGTGGTGGAGTAGAGATTAGTTATATTGAATACTGAAAATTAAAATTTCAGAAAAATCAGGATAGTTTTGTGGAAGTTGTACTGTCTATTGAAGTCAGTTCTGTAGTTTTCTGGAAAGGTTCATTGTCAAACAAAATTTCAAATCTTCATAGTAGTAACCCCCTTATTTATAGTCTCATTAAATGCTGTACATAACACTAAAGGCTTTTACTAAACTCCTATACTTAAATATGTTTAGTATTTGATTACAGCCATAGGTGTCTAACAAGGAAAGGAAAAACAATGAAATGTTGGCGCATAGAAAAGTTTTGACAATGGTGAGAGGCTCATAGACACCAGTGATGTGTGTTGACACGTCAACAATGATTGTTGACATTTTTGTGTCAACAATTGATTTTTCACAACAAAAATGTCAACAATGTCGACAATGTGTCAACAATGGGTCAACTTTGCAAATAAAGTAGGATTCTGCACATTTTTTGTTAAACCTAACCTGTAAACACAGGTGCTAAGATAAGCTAAAATGTCTAATAAGATCATTAATAAGATGTTCAAGACAATTCAAGAATCAGAATGGCTGAAAGTAACTGAAGATGGAAAAGAAAAACCAAAATATTATTTAAATAAAATGGCATTAAAAAACTAAATCTTATTTATTTATTCTTATTTCCATGGAATCAGTACAATTACAAGTATGTTTACTCATAGCTCCATAGGCCCATACTAAGATTTTTAGTTCGGATATGTGGGGGCAATTCTAGCAATGTGACAGTTAGTAACATAGGTATTTTAATGCAAAAGATTTTATTAAGTGAAAAAACAAATGCTAACATGATGAACAACATCCTAGCATTTATTTTTTTTCTAATCAAAATTATTCTATACGTACATTAGACTTGAACGAACTCAAGCATCTCACAATTCCCTGTGCCTCATATTTGCCCCCACATACTTAAGTCAAATAAAAATTATTGTAATAAACTATTTAAGATTTAAATAATAAAGGAAAAATCAAGTTTAACAGCTTTGCGCATGTGCATTCATAATGTCTAAATTGTTGACATTGTTGACATCAATAAAGTCATGTCAACAATTCTTATTGTTGACATGTCAAGAATGAATTGTTGACGTCGACATTGTTGACACGCACATCACTGATAGACACTGCTGCAGGGGACCTACATAAAGGGATGTGGCTGGCTCCTGACATCAAACAGGCCATGTTATAGTAGAAGAAAAAGAAGGCAAGTTCCTTAGAGATATAAAAGTATACAGAGGGGCAGATCATTTTCTGGTTAAAATTCAAGTTGAGAAACTAGTGAAGGGAAAAAGCAAAACAATATACTATATGGGGTGTCTGGAAAATAATGGGACAACATTTAACGATTTAAGGGTAGATTCCTGAGATCAAAATAGGTCAATTGACCCAACTTGCAATAAACGAAATCCCTTAAGGAGTTACAGGCCTTCAAAGTTGAGATATAATAACTAATAAATATTTCAAAAGTTAAATTCTTGATTTGGCTCTGTATTCTGATGATAATTGATACATAGATGTTGTTGCTCTTGTTTAGTTGTTGACATTTATTAGTTTTATTAAATAAATGTTGTATTTTATGTGTTATATACTTAATTCCAAAACTAATATAATTCTGGTATATAAATCTTAAGTTAATAATTTCACAAAAATGCATAAATTCCAGTATTAAATTAAGAAAAATAAGAGAACATGATAAACTCTTGTGATATTGATGTTCGGGTCCCCCGTTTTTGTCACACATCTCGTTTACAAGTATTTATTATTCAGTTATCCTCTCAATTAAATATTCTTGGTTAGAATGGAGCAAGGTAGAAATTGCAAGAAGGATGGTAAAAGACAAACCACAAGAATCAAGAAATAAAAGAAGAATTAAGAAAAGGTGAATGTATTGTATGAATGAAGATTGAAAACTAAGTAAGAAAAAATGAATAAATAAATTTCACAAACTATAAATTAATAAAATTAATAATTAAAGATTCGTAGTCTACTCCAAAAGTTTAAAATATGTGAGAATTGTATAACATACCTCCTAGACAGATCTGTTTTGATTTTTTTTGGTCTCATCAGTAGGAGATAACATTTTACAATTCTCACATACTTCATGCTGCCCTATATATAGAGCTATAGTAATGACATGCACAACATAAAGCTTTAACGGCAACATCTAAATAATCGTCACCAGCAAGCACACAAGGTGCAAGGGTCAGAATAGCTTGACTGACCATATTTAACATACATAACAAATTTAAAAATATATGTATATGTATAATTAAATGGACCCATCTCATATCAGAGTTCATTAATATAAAATAATTAAATTTACACCCAAGGAAAACAGCACAGTGTTATGCAACTCTCTGCTGGTGAGAGAAAACTTACCTTACATGAATATCTAGGCATTTTTAATAAAAAGAAGCAAGTATAACTTTCAGGCAAGAAATGGTCTGGTGGACTGTATTTATCCAAGACTTGTATAACAAAATCACGGCCTCGAAAATCGGCAATTGTTCGTGGTAAACGAGTGCGACCCCAAACAAATCTCAAAAACAGTGACCGTTCTTGATTTGAGAATTCTTCCATTACTTCCCAAAACCACTGAACCAAAGGAGCGCTGCTGTCAATACCTGTTAATTTAATGAAGGTAATTCAAATATCAGAAGTGATAAAAATAAAACCAATTAATTTGCTTACCTTTATATGTTGCTACTGATTTTAATAAAGATAAAGGTATATCTGGTGAACCACATACCATGGTTTCTAATTCATAAGCATTGAATAAAGACAACAATGGTACAGATATAACACGTGACAATCCATCACGAACTGCTTTTACTTGTTCATCAAATTCGTGCAACCTTAAAATAATATTAGAGTCATACTTTTAAGATTTTCTCTTATAAACTACATACTTAAGTAAAATTGAGAAATTACCTGAAATTCAACGCAAGCCTCACATATTCTAAACGATTTTCATGGGTGATTCGTTTGTATTTCGTGCTAAGTGGTACATCAGTACCACAAGATGAAGGAGTAGAAAAAGGCATTTCTAAATTCTGAAACAATCTTTCATCTGGAGCCATGTCTCGAATACAAAGTAAGCCAGGTACATAATCTCTGTCCATTTCAGTTAAATCTGCAGGCGTTAATTCCATACCAGCCAAAAGCTTCCACATAGGTTCTGCTAAATTTAAACTTAAAGGAGATCCGGTACGTATGGCAATGCCCATTAACACACCTATAATTTGCAATTGGAACTTCAAATAATACTAAATCATTACTTTAGAACATCTCACCTAAAAATCTAAACATATTTAAATGAAGGCAAGTTTTCGCTGTTGGATTTAATAAGAAACAGTCACGATTTGTTCCAGCCTCATCTCTTCCATTTGGAGTTGGTATTAATAATGGAAGAGATCCATTTTGCAATTCATCACACATTTCAGCAATGCTTTCACTATATCCACCACCACAATCATCAACACTTTCACCTAAAATGTTATTTTAATATAGTACAAAAACAAATTGTAAATTATTATTCCCATGAACAAGCCAATTTACAGTCTTGGAAAATAAATATAGGGCACTATTTCATGGCCCTACTTGACTTAATCAAGAGCATTTACCTGAACTAAGATAAATGTCAGTTTAACAGTTTTTTAAAATCTGTGCGGTGTTCCCCATATATTTGCCGAGACTGTACACCTGCATTTAGAATTCTCACCTATAAATTTCACTTTCCAAACCCTATGTGGTAAAGAAAGAGCTTCAGAAGTAAGTAAAGGAAGTTTTGACACCATCTGTCCAAATACAGATTTCATACCATCCACACCAGCTAGACCACCACCCTTTCTCGATCGCTTTACTTGTATTCGATTTAATTCAATTACAGGACCATGTTGTTTATCTCTAACCATTGTAGATTGTATCACCTTTAGAAAGCACAATGTTGTACAGAAAAAGATTAAACAATAAGCCACAAAATATCATCTTTACCTTTCTAAAAGTAGCTTCTTTAATGGAATAAACCAAAATATTTCTAAGCTCTGACAGCGAACCAGGACCAGTAATAGGAAACATTGCAATACAAGGACATATTAATTCTGCGAAATGATGCAATAAAATGAGACGTCTATGTAATACCAACATAGGTATATCCCTTAATAAATCATACTCGAGAGGGGCTTGTGTTGGTAAACGTGCACTTGCATTTGCAGTATTAACAGACCATGCTAGCGTATGTGCTGATCCACATGCTACATTAGTAATTTTCTTTCCCTGAAAACAAAGTATAAATATTCTAATGTTTCAGAATTATTTTAGAAAAGCACTTGTAAAGCTGTAACCAAACGTGGTCTTTGTATAGCATTTGTTGTACCATCTCCCAATTGTCCTTCATCATTATCACCCCAAGTAAAAACTTCACCCTCATCAGAGCAAGCAACACAATGTAAAGATCCTGTAGCAATACTAATTATTCTTTTGCCTTGCAAAGCAGCAACTTTCCTGGGTCTTCTAACATGTTCATCTGTACCATGCCCAAGACGATGATAGTCACCTTTACCCCTAAAGATTTAAAATGATTAGGAGTTAGAATAAGGTATCAATCAAATTAGCTCATACCATGTATAAATACTTCCAGAACGAGTAAGAGCTACAGAAAACTGAGATCCACATTCAACTTTTACCACTCCAAGTCCAGCTAAAAATTCAATTTTCATTGGGACTTTACAACCATCTGATCCACCACGACCTGCATATTATTGGTTTAAAAATAAAAAATCATTTCTAATTCTGTTTTACCTAATTTTCCATAATCACCATCCCCCCAAGACCATACATTGTCGTCATCGGTAATACATAGAGTTTGAGCATCCCCAGAACCACAAGCTACATCTATAACACGATAACCCAGTAATGCTTCCACCTAAAATATATAAAAATAAGTCTGTTTTAAAATTTAATAACCATTAACATTAACAGCATACAAGCTTAGGTTTCAACTGATCTTCACTATCACCATGACCTAGTCGACCATATCTACCTTTACCCCAAGTAAATAACTGCCCTGAACTAGTAATAGCTGCAGAATGTGCTCCACCACAAGCAATGTCAATTATTTCATATCCTTGTAATGCTTCTATTATTTTTGGCCGTTCACATCCACTGCAAATAATTCATTTTAGTAATAATATAAAAATCAAGAAATAAGATGTACTTTCTGTTTCCATGACCTAACTTTCCATCATCACCTTCTCCCCACGAATATACATCATTATCAGCAGACAAGGCTAAACAATGCTTTCCACCAGAATTAACGGCAACCTTCTTAATAAAAACATGCTGAATGGATTCCAATAATGTAGGAACTAAAACTGAGTCAGTGCCTCCAATACCTAATCGACCACCAGCTCCATAACCTTAATAAAAGATTTTTGTTATTTCTCAATTGATTAAATCATTTGTATGGTCTTTACCAGTTGCATAAACCTTTCCATCAGCTGTAACAGCTATAAGGGTTTGTTCACCTCCGACAATTTGTACAGGTCGAAGACTAGATAAGGCTTCACAAGTTGTAGGTATTTTTACTTTTGCTCCTTCAATTCCACCTAACTGACCCCGATGATTGTGGCCCCATCCGTATATTGTGCCTGATCCACCCCATGACAATGTCCAATCTTCAGGACGTCTAAATTGAATAATTATGGTAAATTATTATTCTAATACTACAAAGATAATTTATGTTGTGAGAAGGTGCGCTCCATCTTGCTTGCAATAAAATGACTGTTACCAAAGACTTTCTTTTGGAGAAAATTTATCATTTCTCAGAGAAATAATAATATTTATTGTTAATTCTTTGTTTTTCTTTTGGTGTAGCTTAAGGAGGTTCTTCTATGGGGAACACTAGTAGACAAAAATCTAAATCTTGTCTAATGCAGATATAAGTGCTATAATTACATACAAGAAGTTTCAGATTCTCTTAAGGCTGCCACAGATATGCATGCTTTTTCGTCATTTTACTTGTACAGTCAAGGAAAGTGTTTATGCTGAATTGTGCTAACTTGCATTCTTTTGAAGCTAAATGCTGTGGAATTTGTAGCACCAGGTCAGAAGGCATGTGTAAATATTACATTCAGTATTCAAACTAAATCTACCAGTTTGTTTAATTTACTTTACCAACTGCTATTTTGAGAATAATGCAAAATTCTAAATTCTGAAGAAATATAAATTTAAATATTTTCCTTATATTATCGGTTACCTGCAATTTTTATAATTCAAATTAGATCTACATATAAAATAATTCCTTTTGATAAAATCTTTACAATAATTTTTATCTACTCCGCAAATATTTAAATTTATCAAATTGAATAGTTCACTCATGAGCAGCCATGTGAAGTCAAGTTTTAAAATTTAATTTTCTCTCTTAAATGTTGGGTAAAGGCTGCCACAGACATGCATGCTTTTTTGTTGCTTTACTTGTACAGTCTTATACCCTCGACACACTGAGAGTTTAATTGTCATTAAAATAAATGACCATTTAGTTAAATTACCATTTCTATTGCTAGCAGACACACACTAAGCAGTATTAAAATTGTGAGTTTGCGCAGTGAAGTGAGATTGGCGCGCGACAACTTATGATTTTGACAAATATAAACAACAACTTAACCTCGCTTTTTTTTAATTTGAATTTAAATGGACGCAGATGGGTTTTTTATTTATGATTAAAAGCATTGTAAAACAGCATATAAAAGGTAAATTTCAATTACTTTGTAATATTATCACTCGTTGAACTCACAGAACGTTGTCGTATATCAGCTGAGTATGAGCAGCCATAAGTATTCACACCCCACGCAATTCAAAAATGAAGGCGATGTTTACCGACAACTGCAGATTGCGTTTCTCAAAATGACATCGGAATTTCAGTCACCATTTCGTATAAATGGTGTTTTAAATGATCATTAAGAAAATGATGAAGTGACGCACACCAAAATAAATTCCCAATTTAGGGTTAATGATCATTAAACTCTCAGTGTGTCAAGGGTATTAAGTTGTAATGCAAAATGGAGTGTGCATGGTATCAAGTTGGTTGTCTTGTTTGTTGCATACCGTCAATTGTTTGGCATGAACGTAATCAGTTGAAAGTTAATTTTTTCGTTCTGTTCCAACTTGCTCGCGAAAAAGACGGAGAGTTTGGGTGCGTGGTAGATTTGCATTACGTCTTGTAGAATGAAAATGTCCGATTTGTGATTTATATCATGCGAGTTTCTTTCAGAATTTATCGAGTTATATCGAGAAAATGAATGTTTCTTCAGATTTGAAGGTTTCTTCATCCATCCATAAACAATTGAACCAGTCTTGAGGTTCTTACTTTAATTTGTTTAGCAAATTAATGTGCATAAACTCTGCTTTCATTGGTAACCATTTTTTGACCATTTTTCCCGATTTCCTGCTTTTTCTCCTTTTTTTATTATTAAAACAGCTGCAGCAGTGATTGCTACTTTGTGGCGATCAGCCATGTTTCGCTTTAAAGAATGACGACAAGATGATACTATAAACGTGAATGTCTGTAGGTTTCTCTGGGTTCCGTCTTACATTACAACTTAAGACTGTACAAGTAAAATGACGAAAAAGCATGCATACCTGTGGCAGCCTTAAGAGAATCTGAAACTTCTTGTATGTAATTATAGCACTTATATCTGCATTAGACAAGATTTAGATTTTTGTCTACTAGTGCTCCCCATAGAAGAACCTCCTTAAGCTACACCAAAAGAAAAACAAAGAATTAACAATAAATATTATTGACTAAATAATGGCTTTATTCTTGAAATATGCAGTAAACAACATTGTAAACCCAAAAATGCCTTCAGAATCTAGGTTAGCATTCTGCCACCATTTGTTATAAGAACTGTTGACAGAATGAAAAAAAAAGTTAAGTATTTTCTAAATAAAACAATGGAAAATATGCACACTTTTATTATTATGCATATTTATTTTTAACAGCAATGACCCACAGTAAGTCTTAAAAAATCATTAAAATGCAATTTTCATTTGAATTCTCAAGAAAAAGATTATTGAAGTTCTGTCAGAATAGTATATAGAATTTGTAAATATTAGGAGTAGTATGCTGTGATTAAAACAATTGTGTAAAAGTAGTAGTAAACAACTTAACAAACAGTTGGTGCTGTTGTAAGATTTTACTTTAATAAATATGCATTTATGTTCTTGTTAAATAGTTCTTTAATCTCCACGATGAACTAGGTAAAGAAATATGAAAGTGTCAATAGTGCAGAAATGAACAAAACTATTCAGTAAAACTTAGAATCCAAACTGATTGACAGTACTACAAATATCACTGACAAATTACTCAAAAACAATGCAAATTATTCACAGAATTTTAAAAACAATTAAGATCTGTTTAGATTTTCTACATTAAGTGTTAGGAAAATTTCATAATTTATGTTTTGATTATCTAGTGCTTTCAAAGAGCTTAATGTTACAGACTCATTTATCAAGAGATAGTTTCGAGGTAAAAATTAATATAAAAGAAGGTTTAGGTTTCTAGATTACTAATCAGTAAAATATCTTTCTTTTAGTCCCTACTATTTCTATTTGTGATGCTGATGTGCGTTTGTGACAAAAATTCTAACCTATAATTTTGATTTGACAAGTTTATTACCAAATAACTCAGTTAGAAAGAATAAAATATACTATACCTATTTCAGAACTGCCCAAGTGGGCAAAAAAAGGAGAGAAAGACATATTGTGCTCTAACTTTCAAACATCAAAAATTTTCATATTATTTAGGGATTCTAGTTTGAGAGTGATCATCAAATGAACATACTGTTGGCACAAAAGTAAAACGTATCATTAGAAGCAACCACAAATGTTATAAATTTTCAGATTTAGACCTATGACAATTTGTAGATGACAGAAACACAAAAAAGCAAACATGTCCTCTACTAACAACGTGTACCTTGGGGGTACACAGTCTGTTTCTTTCTTATCAATTACAAACCATATTATTCATCACCCTTTATTAATTGAAGTATTGCATTAATGAATTAAAATTACCTAAAGATTAATAAAGAATGGAAAATATGGTTCATAATTAATGAGAAAGAGACAGACTTTACCCCCCCCCAGAATACGTGATATATATATATATTCTCTATATCTTTTGCTTTTTGAAGTTAGGTTAATACCAACAAAAAAAATCTTTTTTTGTATTAGTTGCCAAAAAACATAATAATCACAAAAAGTTAAATTGAGAAGTTAATATAGAGTATTTACTTCACAGCTTACATAAGTAGCTACTTTAAAATGTTTACCTGTTTAACCAAACAAGCAACTGTTCGTCATGTTCTCTTTTAAAAACATTATGCCGTTCATGTTCCCACAGTTCATCACCATTTTCAGGTGTAATGGCAGCAAGCTTTTTTCTCACTTCCTGACAAAAATTAATTGGCAACAAGCTTCGATGTATAACAGCTTTTGCTACCCTAGCTGCATGACAATATCTTCTAAACCAAGACCATTTATGATTATCAGCTACTCCAATCATTTTATCTAATTCTAAATCGCAAGCTAAAGCAACCAAAACCTAAAAATTTATTATTTTATAAATTTAAAATAATAAACATTTTAATTAATTTTACCTTAAAGAAATCAGAGTGCATAAGATGTAGTCCAGCACGTACAGACACCTCTTCATATTCATATTGTCGTAAGAGAGCTTGCGGTAATTCTTCCAATAAATTTCCTAGTGCACCATCGGGTGCACGTAATTGCTGTACTTGAAGTCCTAATACTGCTTCTTTTGAACTTGTTGGAGTCAATAGCCTATGAAGTCGTTGCAGTGCCCACATACGCTGACTAGATGCTGTAAATATTTTTATGATTATCCAAAATGAAAATCATCACTTATTGTTATGAAAATACTTACTAAGAAAACTGAGTTGGGAACAAGAAGCTAAAGCAGTGGCCAATCGTGAAATTAATGCAGCATCACCTGATGCATACAGTCGTGAATCCAATAAACACATAACCATATCCATTGAAGGCTGACTTAAAACTGCTCTATCTGATCCCAATTCCCGTGGGCTTTGATTTGACATAACTGGATAAACGGTGAATTTCCAGCCCCAACCGTTTACTGAGCTGTCACTTGTGAATGACCAATGTAATTCATCACCTGTAAAAAATTTTTAAATTGAAATTGTTTTACATTTTAATAGTTATCTACCTGGTATTCTTAATTCTGCTGACCAATCTGCCCATTCTCTCCCAGATCGAGTCGCTACAACTCTACCTGTACCATCAGTAATTTGTAAAGGATCGTGTCGCCTTTCAGTAGAACAACGTCTGTCAAATTCGATTCTTAGTGCATCTGCACCAGGCAAACGAACATGACCTAGTAAACAAAAACAAATGAATAATTGTAAACTTAATATGTAATGGATATATTAAAGAGTCCTGCCTTTATTGTTAAAATACTGAACAACTATTTTACCTCTCAATGTCACATCATCAATGTAAGGATGACTTGATTCTTGAACAACAGGATGTGGTATCAAAGATAATGTATGTGTGTTACTTGCAGTATCTTCTAGTTCAGTGACACAAATTTCTAACAACATGGCACCTATATTAGGATTGGCACATCCCATGTCTACAAAGGCAATTTATTAATTTAATTACATTTTTATATGGTTCAAGTTGTAATTAGCCTACTTGTTAAAACAGAGGATATAATTTCTTTTGCTTGTGGATCTTCTATTCGTTCAGCAACAGCAAGTTTTAGTAAATCAACAAGAAGGCGAGCGTCGCTCTCGGTTAAAAGGGATGTAAATTCATCAAGACCTGTTACATCGCTTTCCCCAACAACCTATATAATTAATTACATTAATAATATACCAAGAGAATGAGTAACAAAGTGAACATCTCTGTACCTCAGCATGTGAAGTTAAAGTTGCAGCTATAACCGACATGGCACTAGTTGACATTCTGGAATGTTTAGATGATAAACTAGCTGAGCAACTACTAGCTGTCATCGATTGAATTAAAGCTAAAGGATTTTCTTCACTCTCTGGAGTTGTTTGGTGACTCTAAATTTAAAAATAAATGCATTAATCTTCACTTGCAGACAAGATAATTTTGCAACAAATTCAATTCTTATTTTAATAAATTGTACTTTTACTCCTGAGATTTGTGTTAATTACTTACATTTAAATCTGCTATCTCAGTGAGAGAAACAGGAGCTTCACCCCCTCCACATATAATATCTGAATCTTTACAACGATGGGTACCATGATTTGTATTTGGCAAACTCTGAAAGCCATCAGAAGGCATTTCTGAATTAACACTTGACTGCAAAGTAAATCATAATAAGCATTTAATTACATCTAATATGAACAATACAAACCCTCATATTTGTAGTATTCACACTTAGATTTGTGTGACTACATAATGCCCTCACAACTGCTTGTCGTAATTGCTGAATATGCATAGCATTAAGAATATGCTGTAAAGCTTGCTGCTTTGAAGTACTACTATCTAGAGACATTACAATATTACTCAATGTTGGTCCACTTTTTGAGGAATGACTTTCTCTAGCTGGTTTTTCATTGTCGTACAACCCTAAACTGGAAGAACCTAATGGATCTTTGGCAACAGAGAAAATTACAGGTTCATGTTTTGATACTACTGGTGTATTGTGAAGAACCCATGCAACTGAATGCGAACTTCCACAAGCTACACGATTAATAAAGACATCTTCTAGCCCATGCACAAGTGCTGGTTTCCGATTAACTATAGTTGTGCCATTTCCTTGTTGTCCATGATCATTATCACCCCAAGCATAAACCTACAATTAATAAAAACATGAACAGAACTTAATACAGTTTTGTTTAATTACCTGTCCAGTATCAGTCACCGCCAAACAATGCAACGCTCCCACGGCAATTTGTACAATCTTCTTATCTCTTAATGCTTCGATCATTGTTGGTTTACGAATGTGTTGATCCGAACCATGACCTAATCTAAAATAATCACCTTTTCCCCATGTCCACACCTAATCAAATTATGTCATGTAAGAAACCAGAATTAATAATTTCCATTATCATACATACTTCTCCTCCTTTAGTAAGAGCTAATGAAAACTGAGCTCCACATTCCACTTGAACAACTCCATAAGGATTTAATCTTTCTATATTATGTGGAATATTACATCCTTCTGATCCACCTCTACCTAATTTTCCAAAATCTCCATCACCCCAAGAAAATACAAAACCTTCATCAGATAATGCTAATGTTTGAGCATCCCGGCTACCACATGCAACTTGGATTATTCTATGCCCAATGAGAGCTTTAACCTTAAAAAGAAAATAATAATTCTGTTATTACTAGTGTTTGACGGTTTTAGGTTTTTTTGACTCCCACCAATTATTAAACTATTTTTATAATTAAGCTGCCCCACAATTAAAATAACATGCAAAGGTTGTATTTCACCTTTAAAACCCATTTCATTGTATTCATGTTAGCGAATCTTCTCTGAACTCTCTTGCATTTATAAAGAATATATTGCTGTCAGTGGCATGAGAAAGCATCTTCTAAATTAAAAAAAAAACAAATTTAAGAGATCAAAGAATATAAAAATAAAATCGCTTTGATTTTATTTTCAAGATAGAAGTGGCTACAAAACAAGATTTCTTTTATTTCTAAAAAGGTTAAATTCATTTATTACAAAATCTAAATAAAATTAAATGCATCAATATTCAATTTTTACTTTCAATAGTAAAATCCTTTTAAAATGTCAGAAGCAGACAATTTATTATTTGCTGTGGGGTGAGTTTATTTCTTGCAACCTCCCCTTCCTTTCAATCGCCCAATCAAAGGTCACGTGACTGATTTGTTTACCAATAAAAATTATTTTGCCCTCTTAGTGCAAGTGAAGAGTTTTCTCAGTTAAAAGCCTTAGCTCCCTAAAATGCAGTGAAATCCCCGCAAACTTCCAAGCAGGATAATTGTAACCTGCTGTGGAGAAACAGTTGTCTGGACCATGGAGATTATTGTTTCTGAAGTTCGATAAGTATTTAACAGTAATAAAAAGCTTTAATATACTCTCGAGTTCAGTTTATTAAGCAAAGAAATCTGTTAGTATTATTACAAGCTTAACAAAGGTCCTTAGTAGTTGGTTTATGGCAGGGCCTTCTCTAGTTTGAGTCTTTACCGTCATTGGCACCCATTGATTCGACCCATTATCCTACTTTGTCTGTTGAGTTTTCAACTAGCTTTACCTCCAAATCTACCCATCTCTGACCCTCTGGGTTGGCCGAATGGCACATTAGTTATATGTTGATGGGAAGTTAATATTATATGGTTTATTAAATTCCCTTAACACAGTTCTTTACTCGTGCTGTTGGCACTGGCAGCAGTGCTGGTGGGGTAATGTGCATGCATTTCATGTGCAATAGTAAGTAAGGATTTTGGTGGGAGTTATTTTCAAATTCATTGCCTAAAACCGCTAAAGACTGGTGATAACTTTTTTATTCTGTACTTACTTGTTTGGGTTTCAACTGAGTGACATTATCTCCATGGCCAAGCCTTCCATATTCTCCAAGACCCCATGTATATAATTCTCCACTACTTGTAATTGCTGCTGAATGAGAACTTCCACATGCAATATCTCGTATACGCTTACTACGTAATGCTTCTATCATTTTTGGTTTGTCTAAATTTAAACGATTTCCATGTCCTAACTTACCATCATCGCCTTCGCCCCATGAAAACACCTATTAACAGCCAAATTCAATTTGGAGTATTTCAACAAAAAAAATAAAAACTTTACTTTTCCATCAAGGGTAAGAGCTAGTGCATGTTTCCCACCAGAATGCACGGCAACTTTCTTGATAACATATTGACTTAAAAATGGAATCTGCCTAGGGAAACATACATTATTGTTGTGACCCAAACCAAGTCTTCCATTTGTTCCTTCTCCACAAGCATAGAGCTATAAAAAATATTACATCTGTAGAAAATGCAATTTTTTCTTAAGATATTTTTAAAAATTTATGTATTTCTTTTACACTTACTTTTCCATCTTGTGAAACAATAAATAATGATTTTGAACCTCCCGCAATATGAATTGGTCTTAACTGGCTTAAGAAATCTGACTGAACTGGTAATTTAACTTTCGATCCTTTCATTCCACCAAGTTGATCTTTATCATTTAAGCCCCATACAAAAACACGACAACCAGAATTTGATGTTGAATATTCCATCCCATGAGAAGAGCAAGTTTCTTGAGCTAAAAGTATTTATTTCAATAAGATTTATTTTTATTTTGTTTCCAATTAATATGCTACATGGTCCCTGTTTTTACCTACCTACATATGGAACTCCTGTTGTATGTTCATGGTTCAGGTCCCAATCGTTAGCCAAAAATGAAACAGAAGTTCTAAGTTCACTGTTGGTTTGTTTTTTTTGTTCCAACTATTGAAATTCCATGTATCTTGCAATCAATTCCACCATTACGACATTTTATTATGGCTATCTCAATTAAAGGATAATACTAAAATTCAGTTAATTTTATTAAAATAATTTGTATTACAATTCTTTTTAAATCCTACCTGATCAGCATTTGACAACAATAAAACAGAGGAATCAGTATTCCTTACATTAACAATATTCAACTCTGAAAGTGAACTTACAGTACTCCCACCACTAATCACTATTACCGATGGCATGTAACTATTGTCGGCAGGATCTACAAGTATTTTTAAGCTCTTCACTATAATGTCAGAGTACATCTCTAAGCGTATCCAATGCTATAAAAAAGGTATATCATTAGAATCAATTTCAATGTTTTCTTAAAGATTTATATACCTTTCCTTGTGTACCACAGCTTTGCCACAACCCATCTGGAATATCGAAACGTGCTTGATGTTCTCTAGAAGATACTGTTACATTTCTCACACACCGACTCCAATCTGTTATTAAGCCATCAGAATCTAAACAATCATTTCTGAAATATCTTCCAGGTTTTCCAGCAAATACTGGAGGTGCATCTTGAAGTATATATATAAAATTATACTCTGTTTTATACATTTTATTCAATTACTTACCTGGTTCTAAATATCTGTTAAAGGAATGTCGATGATTCTTTTTTGTATAAAAACAATTTTCGCAAAAATCAAAATTTTCACAAACTTTACATTTGAAACGAGCACCTTTGATAGGAGCAAGACCACAACCATTGCATATAACACCTTCGTGACTGCTTGGTACAATTTCCATTTCAGATATTAAACCGGTCCAATTTAATTGCTTTGGAAAATCAACAGTAACATCATGACCATTAGGTGCAATTGCTAAAACAATTTGGTAGTAAAAATGTACAAAATCTTTAAAATATCTAATAACTCACAAGTGACAATGCCGACACTCTCGTGTGTTACATAACCCCACTTATATCTTGGTGTAGTAATAGAAGATTTCACACGAACTTTATCACCAACTTTTATTCCAGTTGGTGAAGGAAGTGATGGTGGAAAACCTAATAACTCTACATGTATGAAACGTACCCAATATGTACTAACTCTATGTTGCCAGTTAACCTAAATAAAATTTTTGACTAGAGATTCCACTTAAAAGAAAGTATATTAATCTACCTGCACATTAAGGTCGTGTAAACCTTCACGATCAATTTTAATTACTTTTCCTATATCTCCAATATGTACTTCCTCATAACTCTTGCAACAACGTACTAGCATACCAACTTCAATATTATCACGCACATACATGGCATATTCATCATTTGATAAGAAATCTGATCTCTGCATGTACGTTACAGTAGATACCATATGATCACCACTCTACATTTATAAATTGAAAAAGAATTAATAAAACAGAAAATTTAATTCTGAATCACTATACTAACACATTCTCCAACAGAATGAGGTGTTGCTTCATTTTGATCAGATATAGAATCGGTATCTGATCCACAGTATGAACTTAAAGAGTCAGTATCAGATACTGGTACATCAGGATGTTCTAACAGCCATGAAACTACTGATTCTGGTGTTAAGAGTGATTCTGGGATAATACCTTTAAAATTACTTACAGGTTAGAAAAAAGAAAAAGTCTCGTAATTCAAAGTTTATTGACACAAATGACTGAAGTTACTTTAGAAATATACTATTGTTATTTTGTGAAAGCAGATATAATCTCATAACTTCTTTTTTTCATTTAAAGAAAGTTAAACTTCAGGTTTTCATTCTTAAAATATGCTATAGTAAGGATGTATTGTGTGCACAAAATGTTTTCAGTGATAACTCATTGGAAATTAAATTTTGACATCTGTAAGAGAAAACTATTTGGCCACCGGCATCGTCTTGCGCTTAAATTAAAGCTAATTAAGTTTCCTAGAAATTCTTGTCAATAGCTTTTATTGTGGGACAAGTCTTTTTGCCAATATTTAGCTCCAAACATGACCATAACTAAAAAATTTCATTTTTTGGAAAAAAATTGCCAATCTTTGAAAAGCCGTATCTAGGTAACTAATGGACATATCGAGCCCATCCTGGTCTCAAATTGTAGCAAATCTAATCTATACTACCTGTAGGGGTCCTAACTACATATTAAAAAATCAGAACTACCCTAAATTTTGCGATGACTTATATCGATATTGACTGGTCTATGTGAATATTTGTCATTTTTAATAAAAAATCTTAAGGTTCAAATCCACTACTCAAAATTTGAAGTGGGACACATCACAAACTCACAACACTAGATCAATTATTATTTTGTACTAATATACAGCTGAGTTGCAGTTTCTGCAGTTGATATACTGAGACTTGAATCAAGCAGTTGTTTTGATATAACTGTCAAATGTTTATTCTTTATTGGCTAGATAAAATCAGTAGGTGTGCACGCATACAGCACTTATTGTAAATATTGTAGCCACTTGAAACTATAGAATATGTTTAAAAAAGTGTATATAGATAAACCAAGCCTATTTTCACTTTAGTAACTCTGGCCATTGATGTCAGCAGATAGCAGATCTTGAATATAAAACAAAGAAAAAACTAACACTTGCAATTACACAATTAATTGACTCATCTATATGCATTTACAGAGACCATGCTAATTCAAAAATGTATACAAAATGTTACAGATCCTCCTTTACAACGTCCCACTTCAAATTCTGAACAGTGTACAAATTTTACCCTAGTTTTTAAGCACAGCTTACATAGGTAGGTACTACAAAAGAATAGTTCTGTAGCTCTGGGGGTAACCTATATTAAATTAAAAGTCACCAAATCATAATTTTGCAAAGAGCCATAAAACAGTTGGGTAACATCATTAAGCTCTATATTGCTAGATGACTTAACAAATTGAATTTATTCGTTACTTTTTAACAAATTCTCTGGATAAATTTTCACAACAAAAAATGTGACTTAACACATGTTACCTCCGATGTACATAATAGAGTTTAGGTTTAATGAACTGAAAAAAAAGATCATTCGCAGTGGTTCATGTGTTTAAGAAGTAACTTCACATTATTTTCAGTGGTGAAGGGGTGTTCCTAAATAAAACTTTTACCTACTTTTAGCCCCAAAGGTTAGAGAGCTTTTATTAGGTGGATGTCCACTTGCCCACTGCGGGCCTATCACAGACAACTATAATTGCCATAATTTGATACAGAAAGGCATGTTTTTAAGGTGTTGATGGATAAAGAGAAAGATTAAAGTGAAAAGACATATTTAGCAAAAACATTTTTGCAGGATACACAGATTCTAGTAATAATGAAGACACTGGAGTAAAAATACCACCAATATTAATAGAAAAGTATTTTGAAGTAATTAATCAAAACAATAATAAAGTAACGGTTACATATTCTTCATATTTCCATAATTGCAGTTTATATTCTTTTGGAAAATCAAATAATCTAAAACCTTTTGTATTAGAATTTCTACACTTTTGTACAGAACACTTGAACAGCTGCATGTTTTTTTTGTAAGCAAAAGAATTTTGAAGTTAAATGTTAGTTTGATGTATGCACATTGTATTTCTAAACTTGTCAGATTTCAAATGTCTCAATCATATTTTTACTGATATTAATACTAGAATAAGTAACTTAAAAGTAATAAATATCAGTAGGAAAAATTAACAACAGATTGCAAGTTACATTTAGGGACTCTAAGTTAGGTTACAAACAGATTGAAAAACCCTCATGCAAAAAAGTTGTGAACACATAATACTGCCAGCATTCTGACTAGTTAGTGACTGCAGCTGCGATGGTCGATGATGTCAGCTACCATAAAAAATTTAAACTTTATTAATTTATTTCTCTGTATTTCCATGGTTTAAAAAATTGAAAAAAATAATTTAGACCCTACTTATAATGAACTTTCATATGCAGGCAAAATTAAAAATTGTGAAATGAGCCTATTAACATGTTAAACGTCAGTAAATGATGAGAAAAATACCCCCTGGGCCGAGATCATTTTTTGTTTTATTTTGGTTGTTGAACCTCAAATTAACACATAAATGGTATCAAAAATGTGTTTTCTATTTAATTTTTGTGGTTTTTTCCAAATTTGTTTTAGCGGCCACGGCGTTTAACGTGTTAATACCTATTCAACTTACCAATAGATTTAATTGCATTTTCAATGCACCTTTTGCTAAAACCCATTTCCATAATTTGTGAAACAAGTGGACTAGGAGAACTCTGATTACCATCATCTGATTTCTTCTTTTTCTTTTCACTAATAACTGATTTAAATGAACATTCACTATTAGGGGTTGCTAATTCACTAATGCATTCTCTTATTATTGGTTTTGGAGCTATCTTATCATTATTCTTATCATTACTAATTTCAACAATTGGCTTTTCAAAATTACATTCTGCTGCCAAGTACTGACTTAAATTTAAAGCTGCTAGTTGCATTTCTTGCAAGCTAAACCCAGGTTTTAATGGACTAGGCTGAATTGCTTTTGTTAACAATTTTTGTATTAGAAGTATTGGTTGCTGGTTAATTTCTTCTTCAATTGATTGCTGTTCTTGTGACTGATCTAAGGAATTTGCTTGGTATTTTAATATTTTTCGAAGTTTGTACTGGTTGCTGTGCAAAAGATGAGTTGCATTTAATGCATTTAAAATGTTTTGCTGTGTTCGCAAATAACTTGTGTCAATTTGCCCTAAAAATCAAAATTATTGATTTGTTTTTGAAACTGTAATAGGTTTAAAACATACCATATGAGGCTTTTCGATCATAATTATTAGCTGCAATGCTTTGTTTATTTAGCATTAGCGTAGCCCAGATTTTAACTAAATTTTCACTCAATGGCATACGATCTAAATTAAATACTGGATCAGATACTAATTTTAAATTGTTAATGGCTACTTTTTTCACTTCACCATCTTCATGCAGTTGAACACACAATTTCCCTTTTTGCGTAACCCTATTAATTGTACCTAATCCACAATCTAATTCAACAATAGCGCCGACTCTGGGTCGGGCATCATAAGCACCAACTAAATTCAAACAAGCCGTGACTAAATAATGCTGCTCAGAAATTGTGCCATCACTAGAACTCGACATCAAACAAACATCGCTAAAGAAATATGCTGCTGCATTTAACTTTTGCAACAGGATAGCATTTAAGACTTGATTCCAGCCTACTAGTCCATGTAATTTTCTAAGTAAATTAATTATTTCTTGAGCTAATGTATTACTGTGCGATTGTGTCAGTAACACTAAAGTCTTCGAATCTGGTAATGGTTTGTTACCAATGTCATAACAACAGGTTAAAGTGATTTTGCCCAAAATATTGAGAAATTTCTCTAAGAGTGGTTGAATATCTGAATTATCCATATCCCAAGATTGTAAAACAATTTTCAGCAAACGCAATGAAAGAATCTATAAGGAAATGAATTTATTATTTGGCTGTGTAAATTACTAAGCTACATTAAAATAAAACTCACTTGTTTTGGCAAATTCATTTCGTTTCCTCCAACAACAGCAATAGGTGATATAAAGCTTAACAGCATATCCACCCAGGGTTTTGTACTAAAAGCTCTACATAACTGTTGAGATTGTGCAACGCTGCGTACTAAATTCAAATTACACCAATCTTGATTTCCTGATCGTATTGTATTACAAAACAAGCTGCTTAGACCATGGACTGTAGTACCATGAAGATCATCTTTTGCTAGTCCTCCACTAGCACCAATTACTCTCAAGAAGTTAATGCAAGCATCTCGAAGAAGTTTAATAAATTGATTGTCTTTTGATAACTGAAGTACTGGAAAATATAAAACTAATATAAGAGAGAATAATGATGTATGATGCATTCCAGTTGTATTCAGGACTGACTTTTTAAGTATCATTAAGTATCATGTGCATACAAGGAGGGAAAAGTCTGAATTTTGTGAAAATCAAGTTATGTTCACTATACTGTTCACTAGTACTGTCTGCAACTTCGTCTAAAACATAAGTTCTAAATCAAATGTATATGGAGATATGCATGCACCAAAAGATACTGTAACATTGTAACATTGTAACATACAGCACGTGTGAAAATTTTCTTGACTTTTTTAATATTAATTTTTTGACAAAAAGTCACTCTTACAAAAAAGTTTTGCTTCCCTTTAAATGCTGATTAACACTACATAAATTACTTACTCTTGGTTACCCTGCATACGATGAGTAATTTATGTAGTGTGAATCTCACATACACACTGTTTAGGTGTTTAAAACTGCCATACCATAAAATTAACATTTTGTATTCCCTTTTGCATGTGCAGGAGTGAATAACAGTAAAACACTTAAATGTTACAACCTCAGATAGTAGAACAGGTCGGACGTTATTGCCTTTTAATGACTTGACTTGTTTGGGGTAAATTCTACTACCTAAGGTTGTATGACTCAAGTATTATCTTATAATTGGTCAATGCTCGATGGTTCATAAAGGCCATATGAATAAAGTGGAGTAAATGTCTATCTCATTTTTATCAGTTAGAAAACATATCTTTGATCTTGTATTAATTGAAGTATATCACATCACCCAAAGAATCAGTCCCAGATATAGCTGCTCTGCACTGTAATACTACTAACCTCCATCAGTTTGTTCCTCTGTTTCAGTTGTATCAGATGAAACTGGGGAAGGAGGAGATGCCAAAGCAAGATCATATTTACCCTCTTTACCCATTCTATAACTATTTGTTGTTCCATTAGCCCATTCTACTCTTATCCAACCATCTTCACCCAATTCACCTATTATCCTTCCTTCACCTGGTGGAGGTCCATCCTTTATTTAAAAGAGAGAAGTTATTAAAAAGATTGGCATATGCCATAACTTCCAAAAAGTTTGCACCAAATAGAAAAATTTTTATTTTTGATTTTTTCAGAAATTGAGCCAATAATTTGTGCATATCTTAAAACCAAATACTAGAAATATTTAGCCCCCTGCAAGAAATTGCCTAAGGGCCCCTTGCCTGGGTATAATCACACAAGTTTGTTTTTGAGAATTTGATACTGCAACGTTGGCATGTAGGTAGCTGCAAAGAATTTATTATTGTTTATCTGTGTTTTATCAAATGAGTGCTGATTAGGTTGAAGAAAATGTATTCGAATTAGATTTTGGAATAATGGGAAACTAGAATATTCTTGCGCATGCAAGTGAGAACTCCTAAGAAATTAATTTAATCATAGGAACTGGATTCCTTTCGGGCAGAAGATAGCATGTTTTGAAATAATCAAAATTAAAAATTGTCAGTGTTTTCAAAACTAGCAATGGTTTTCATGAAGATGGATCAAATGTGATGTCTAATATGGAAAAAGGTGTAATTTTTTTACAACTCTGAAAAAATGGATACCTTTTATAACCAGACATGAATATTTTTTTTAAAAGATGCCCCCCAATAAACAAACAATATGTGCTGTGTATGCATGGTTGCCAGACCTACTGTACATTCAAACCTTCATTTCTTTAAGAAATTACATAATATCTATTTCATGTAAAGAGATACATGCGTCACAGATTTATGTTTAATCAAAGACAACACGCACCTATTTGCAATGCATATTGAAAAAAGAGATATATATTGAATCGTTAGCATTCCATTTAAGTAGAAAGTATATGACAAGGATAACACTAGAAAAAGTAGACGTGATTCCTTGCAAATTTGAGCTATGTTTCAAGAATATCAAACGTATTTGAATTTTCAAATTGACATTTGTTTACATTTAAACAACAAAAACAGTTCTTTGAAGAATGATAATTAAACAATTTTCCGTTTATTAGTTCTAAAATGAATTTATATGTACTTTTTAAAAATTGTTTTCAGTTATTGTTTGTCTGTCAATCTACCGCCGCTAAAATAGGACATGCAGAAAGTTTTCAGTTGAGCCATTTATTGATTTGAAGCATCTGGATCACACGAGCGACTCATGTATCTCTTTACGTAAAATAGATATTAATGATATAACCTTTTTAACATTTTTTCCATGCTCAGGAGGTGCCCTGGAATATTGCAGTATGACACCGATTCACCATCTTTTCAGCACCATGTATACAATAGTTAGATCATTGGTTTTTGTTTCCAAAAATTATAGTCCTGATTTGGCACATTTTTGGTGCAAAACCTTTGGTAGCTACTGCATAAAACTCCGAGAACTGTACCTGATCTCCCCATTTCCAATCAGCACCACGTACAACATGAGTACCCAACTTCATAAGACTAGCAAGTTCAGGTCCAGATAACATTGTCTTTTTTGGTTTAGAAGATTCAACCATATCTGCATAAAGTACATAGCATTCGGATGCTTTCCTTAAAATGCTCTGATCATAGCCTGTTTGACGTAACAAGGATAAAACAGAACTAATAACTCCACTATTAATTAATGGACTTAGTTCAGCCGCCACATAATAATTAGATGCCAAGATTCCTAAAAGTGCTAACAGTAGTCTTGCTCTTGGAATGTCTCTCAGTAAAGTGTAAGTGCCTAGATTCAAATTAATTTTAGCATTTTGTACTTTGAGTTTATTAGGTCTAACTGGCAGATCTTTCATCATATGAATACGGAGAGATTTAATACACCATTCTGTGACAGACATTTGTGCGAGTAATATTTCTGTTTTCAATGAAGGTGTAACTAATTGAATATTGTCTAAACAATGACAATTTTCTGAATATTGTATTGTAGATGAATCATTTGTCAAACCCAAATATCCACTTAAAATTGAATATTTGGTAGATGTTAAAAGATAAGTTTCATTCAATAAATGTTTTATCATCATCAAACCTTCTTTTCTGATTTTACATCGTTTCACCTAAAAATTATTATATGATTTATTGAGTCTTTCTGTTTCTTAATAGAAATGTTACCTGACAATACATAGCCTTTCGTAAGATGTCAATATCGCAGACGCTGTCTTGAATTATAAATTCAAATATGGATTGCATTAAGCCTAGATTTTCACTGCAAACTTTTTTCATCTTTTTCTCCATAATCTTACTTAATATATTATTTAAATTGACTTCATTTTCTAATTTTTTCTGTTTTTCCTCTTCACTCTGCTCACTTCTAATTTCATTCTCTAGTTTCTCAACACTCAACTTTTCTTCTAATTCAGTCTTAAGATCAGTACAATTCTTTGGTTGTCTTTGTTCATTACTATGTTGTTTGCTTGCATTTGAGTTATAGGAATCTGTCATGGTTTTGCTTTCTGCAGTAGATTTATCAGCTCCATTTTTAATCTCATTATTTACACCATCGGTCTCACTTTTACTCTCGGCAATTTTACCATCAGATGAACATCTTTTCAATTTTCCAATATCCTCATTTGATCTGTGCCTTTCAATACTTTGTGATTGTATAGTAGCATTTACAATATCTTCAGGTTTTTGTATATCTGATGTATGTCGACCACATTTCAAATCTTTAATAACTTTCTTAATCAAAGTTTTAACTCTTGGCTCTCTATACAAAACATTTATTTTTTTATAAGCTTCCATTTCAATACTAACACTAGGTTTTACTTCATATAATAAAAATCTACATTTTTCTAAAACAGGAATGCAAACTTCTTTGTAACTACGATTTAGTTCCTGTCTAGCTTTTATGAGATTCCATTTGGCAGTATGAACCTGCTTTACCATTTCTGCTAAGGGTTTAGGTAGTTTTATACTGGGTTGAGTCAAATCTAAAAAAATTTACTATACATGTTTCAATTTAAATGTAATTATTTCATATTCTAGTCTTTTTTTAATAAACAAATCTAGAAATGACATTGTGTACATATAATTATCAATTTACTACCATTATAAACTATAATTAAAAGAATTTAAAAATATATTCTGTTTATATTTACACTTACATGCATCTAATATTGGAAGCAAGATATATCCAAGTCCTAAATGTTTTAATAAAACAGCATACAAAACTCTACCAATTTCTTCCACTGGATGTTCAAAAGAAAAGTCTACGCGCGTTAAAAAGTTATTTTGTTTAGAATGCTGCTCTACTATTGCCAGGAACGCAATAACATATGAATCCTAGTGATAATCAAACAATTAATACATATAAAATCACTACTTCGAACAACAATAATAAACAAAAAAAAATCTAATTTACCGATAAACGACTTTCTGCCAATGCATTAATAAATGAATTGATTCTATCAAAAGCCATTTGCCATGTTTTCAATGGTTTCTGAGACACATTAACCCTGGGTTCTGTTGGAGTATTTCCTGCTGTAGAATTTGTACTTCTGGCCTCACCTTTTTCTTCTTCATATGGATTTGGTGGTAGCACAACCTAAACAAGATGTTAAAAACAATAAAATCATTACTATCACACAAATCATATTCTTACTTACCTGTAACCCAGCAACAAGAAATGGAGCATTCAACCAATTCTTAGAAGTGATTTCTGCTTGCTGAAGTGGCAAACTTTGGCGAATATGATAAGCATGTAATCCTAATAAATAACCCAAGTGTCTTTCAGTATCAAGTAGAGTTGATGCAACACCAAGACAATCTAGTGGTGTTTGTGGTAATTCTGGTTCGGGTTGGGAGTAATTTCCTACAATGTATGTATCCATTGATTGTAATATAGAGAAATTGTGAGGTGAACTGCTAAATATATGACTTGCATCTTTTCCTGCATATTTTTGCAATAGTTCCATTAAACTTGAATTTTCACATCTAGGTAATAGGTTTGAAATTAAGAAGTGACAGAATAATATGATAAAGAAATGAGTACAAACCTATAATCTTGCACATCATAAACTTTGTTATTAATAACAACCCATAAACCACCATCAAGATTGTGATTTTCTAAATCAGCCTTACGAACAAGTGGTAAGTCTTCATGAGTTTTATGTAAATAATGACTAGTATGTGATTGCAGTATACCAGGCCATGCTATATCATCCGTATCAAGAGCATCTATGTCAGGCACTAAACGACACAATTTATCTAATGCCAACAATAATTCATCAAATACTCTTAACCAGTCCATTGACACCAAAAATAATTTTATTTCTCTTTGTAATAATATGAGGCTTACAACAAGTTCAGGTAATAAAATATCTAAAAGAAATTGTGTATCGAGATAATTTAATCTTTTATATTTTATAAACGATTTTTTCTTCTAAGTTCAGAAAATTAAACTTCCATTTTTAAATGACAAGGAACAAAAAAATAAAAAACTCACCAACTATATCTCCTTTTAGTATTTCCAAAACATATAAAAGATTCTTTGGACTGCCAATGGCAACTTCATAAGCATGATTTATAGTATCAGTTGCATGAGTAGTTAATTGATACAAATATTTCTTTATTAGTGACTCTGCTGCTTGCAGGCAATTATTATCTTTAGTAAATATTTTTGCAACTAATAATCTCTGAAATCTCAATAATAGGTTTAAACTTGGAGTCGACACATTTTTCTGAGTTGAGATTTTACTAGATGTACTAAACTCTTGCAAGCGTGATTGAGTTAAGGAACTGCCATTTCTAAAAACAAACATTAATAGTTGTTCATGAAAGTAAAATAACTCACACACATACTTTAATAATTGTTTGACTAGATGAAGTAATGGAATAGTTGTATGTGAGGTTGGAACTTCAAATGTTTCTTCTGTATCTGCCAATTCAGCCATTTCAGTTCTGAGTGCTTCAAACAATGCAGTTTCTAGACCACCATCTGCCATTAAGCTCCAAACAAGTAAATCAGTCATAAACCGATGACCACAACTAACTATAGTAGACTCTAATCCTGCAATATAATTATAATTTAAATTCACTGGAGAATTTTTCATTAGAAAACAAAGATGCAAGGAGCTTTAATATGTACACCTATTGTTTATGAACTCACCTGTGCTAGGTAATAATGAACTGAGTGTATGTGCTCTTTCATTGGCTGTAGGAAGTAGGACGCTCCAACCAGCTTGTAACGTTGCTTGAGCTGCATGTTGTACAGTGGAAAGGATACCTGAAGCACTGGCAAGATGCACCACTCTGGATTTTAAATTGCCTAAGAGTTTACTTCCAGAACCCAAACCTAAAGTTCTAACATCAATGTTATTACTGATTATACAATGCAACTGGAAAAAAAGGATATTTAGATAATAGTGTATCATTCCACTTATTTCTTATTATTTAATACTAACTTGTAACTGAAGTAAATTTAATGTAGCAACTGCAATACACTCTTTATCTTGGCTAATAGGATAATTGGCAGGCATAGGCTGCTTGGAATTCTCACAAACAACTGCTAGTAGTTGATCTAATAACCTGCAAAAGCGTTAATGATGATAATGCATGTTTTTGTTGCTTAACATATTTGAAGTTTGCATGGTAAATCTTTATCGATCTGTTGATTACGAATTCTCTAATAAGATTTTATGTTGCACGTTTTTGCATGTTTTAGTATTTCTCTTTGATCATTGCATGTTCGTGGTTTTCAAGATTTTTATGGTTTATACAAGTTTATTTTCTGTTATATATTGCACATTTTGAAATTTGAAAACTATTTTTTTTTTGTGTACCTGTGTTTTTCATTAAAAGAAACTTTTTACATAATCGAAAAATTCCCGTTGTTTTCTGTGTTGTATTCTTCGCCCAAAGCATACAAGCAACTTTAAATCGCATTGTTGCCAACTTGGACTATTTTAAACAGTAACAAAAATTTATAATTCTAAAAGAAAACAAAGACATATTTTTAAGTTGAAAGGATACTGGCAATTATTTGCCAAAAGCCATTTGCTACCTGCTGGGAACGAACCTGACACCAACAATAAAAAGTTCTTTAAGTAATAAAATATGTGCCAAAGTTACAGATATTTTTCTGGTTTTGTATTAAGAAAGAAATGTACCTGAAGATGAGTCACCTTAAAACTATACTTACTATAGTAAAAAGACTAGGTACCTCCTTTCTTTGTGCGATATTCACAAAAAGGGTTTAGAATTTCAGTCAGGTCTTGATACTCTTGCTTAACGGTGGTGAGGCCAATTTCTTAACTTTTCCTCATCGTTGCAGCTTGCAGTGTAGCAGTGTGTGTTACTTTTAGCAAAGTGATTTTAGTGTAAGCTGAATTAAAACTTGTGACAATGCCAAAAGTAGCGCAGTCATTTAGTAGTAAATTGCGCTCATGGATTGCATCTTATAATATCAAAGAAGAAGTATTTACCACGGATGGAAAAGTGATATACTGCAATGTTTGCTTTAAGCATGTAGGTTCTGATCGAAAATCTCAAATTGATGCTCACTGTACGACAGGTACATAATATTATGTAATTTTAATTTCAATATCTTTTTCAATACTGTTTATTCTATTTTAGCGTCACATATTGCATCTCTCCAACGAAACAAGATTTCTAAACAACAACTGTTAACAAATCTATCATCAAAAAAGGACAGCTATTTTCAAGATTAGTAAATTAAATTGTGATGCATTCCGCCAGTTTTTAGAAAAATATACTGGAAAGAAAACACCAAATGAAAGTACATTGAGAAAGACTTATCTCCCGGATGCTTGATATCATGAAACGCATTGCATTAGAGTTAAAAGGCAAATACTTTTATATTGTCGTTGATGAAACTACGGATAGCCGAGGGTGTTACATTGCTAATTTATTGGTAGGAGAATTGAATCCCAATTCTTCAACTAAACCGTTTTTGGTTGCTTCGCAAGAATTAGAGAAAACAAACCACACAACTGTAGCTAGATTCATCAATGACAATTTAAAGCGATTGTTTGGAGAATATCATTTTGAACAAATTGCTCTTAATGACTAGTGATGCAGCTCCATATATGGTGAAGGCTTTTAACTCTTTACAGATATTTTATTCCAACATCATTCACGTTACATGCATTGTACATGGTCTAAATTGCATTGCTGAGAAAGTTAGAGAACTATGTCCAGTTGTGAACATTTTAGTAAATAACAGGAGAGTAGAAGTGTACAGAAGTATTATGAATGCAAGACTACCGCCAAATCCTGTTGTAACAAGGTGGGGAACTTGGTTACAAGCAGCAATTTTTTATTCAGACAACTTTGTAAAATTCAAGGTAGTTATGCAAAATTTAGAAGAGGATGCTGCCAGTGTAACCAAAGTAAAAGCCTTATTATCCAAAACAGCAATTGTGAAGGAGTTAGCTTTCATCAAAAGCTATACAGGGTGATCCCGATATAAAGGGTATTCTCTTAAAGGTGAATAGCAGTGTGATAGTACATACATTTGCGATAAAAAACGGTAGGTAAAAATTGCATAGTTTCCGAAAAAAATGCGATTGAAGTTTAATTCCTAAGCCAAGCCGGTCCTGCTCTCATACTTTTACTTAAGCAAAAATCGATAGAGGTTGACTGACTGTCCTTGTCATTGCCAGGTAGTTCTCGCTATTTATGTGAGGGGTATAATAGTTTATCTGGTTTCTACACTGCCATAAATAACCAGTAGGAACTTTTACTTTTTAATCTGCAAATGGAAAAATATTAAAATTTTACTGTTAGTGATTTTTTTCTGTAAACTTCCGAAGAACCAAAAACTTCAATAGGCATTATGCTGCATAAATAAAAATTGGTTGAATTTATTAAATTGAATTAAATACAGAGGTGATAGCTAGTAGTACCTTCCATACGCACGTTTCATTCAAGTAGTATGTGTAATCCATTGCCATTTAAAATGTTTCCTATTCATGTGACTAAATAATAATAAGGGATTAAAATGTTGCTTGTGAGACTGGAGTCTAATTGTTCGTAACATAAATTTTGTTATTATTTTTTTACTGTTTTAACGAATTTCAAGAACCCTGCATGTTAAACATACTTCAGATTTAAGAAGGGAAAGTTGTAAAATGTCCAGGGGGTAGCTTATGATGGCATTTATTGTTCATTGTGCTACTACAGCTGCACTATTAGTTCCAAGAAAATAGGCATGTCTGGTAAATTTTCGTTCTTGCACTACAAGGGTTTAAAAACACTGTAAATCTCCTTAACTTTCACTTTTTAAGGCGACAATACAAGAAACACTTTTCTTTTTCTAACCAGAGACGGCTTCAGTTTTTAATATTTAGGAAAATTGTCAAAATTTTCAACTTTTACGGAGCCACTTCGTTTTTTCATTTTTTGTCTTCTTTTAGCCTCACTTATCACCTATTAAAAGGATACCCTTTATTTCGGAATCACGCTGTATAGAGTTCCTCCCTGATATCATGGAGGCATTAGAAACAAGAGGAATGACTTTAAAAGACCAACTGGAAAAGCTTTTCTTTGTTGAGGAAAAACTAAAGATTGTCCCTGGGAAAGAAGGGAAAGTTCTCCAACAAAAATTTGAAAATGTATTTGGAAACATTTCCGGATTAAAACAAATGAAAAATTTTGATATTGAAAACATTCCTTCGGATATGGACCCTTTTTGACTTAGTTGTTATACTTATGCTCCCCTTACATCAGCAGAGGTGGAAAGATCATTTTCCATATTTAAAAATATATTAGATGACAGACGTCATAGTTTTGTAGATAAAAATTTGGAAATGTATGTTATTGTTAATTTTAATCATCTGTAAATAAATATTAAAAAATAAAAATACACAAAATTTTCATTATCAGTTCATTATTTATATTGCATGTTATCAGTTTTTACTGCACAACATTATTGCATTTTTCTAAATTTTTTATTGCAAGTTTTAGAATTTTTACTGCACCAACTTCCTAGCTCTACTCATAACCTTAGAATTATGTAAAGGTTAAGTGTTTATGTTTTGCAAATTTTTTTTATATTTTTAATATTGGAAAATGAATACTAGTAATAACAATAATAAAAATATATTAATATTAAATGACTATATTCTTATGCCAAATAGTGTGCTTTGCAGGAAAATTTATAATTTGTAATGCAAATTATTTTGTCTTTTTCAGTTCAGCCGCTGAGCATCCCTGAATACACCCAATGATAATATAAAACCATCGACTTAAAATCAATCACAATAAAATTTGGATATTTTAAAAGACAAACTTCAGTTTCGTTTGAGAAATTATTACGTCTTACTGTAGACATTTACAAAAACTGAACATGTCTAGAAAAGTATGCAAGAAATGGAAAAGTTCTTTACCACTGGTTTCTTAGAAAATAAATAATAATTCTAATATGTTAAGGAATGTAGTCAGAGATCTTGTCAAATGAACAAATCAATGTATTGAGAGAGAAGGATGCCATATCAAGTGATTTTTATTTAATTCATGATATATCTACTCAATTTTCTTACTTAAAAAAAAATAAATGAAGCGTTAAGTGGATAAAGGTGTCATGTCGCATTTTTTAAAAAATTCTAATTTTTGCACAAAATTCTCTAACAAGTTATAGCTTAAACTTTTGCCATGATCTTAGAACTGTGTAACCAAAAATAGCTGAAATAAACTGTTGATAAAGGTGTTACATACAAATATTTTTCAAATGCAAAGTGGATAAAGGTGTTGTGTTACTTTAACACCTTTATCCCCTGAGCACTATTAGTTGCCGTTTTCAATAGGCAACATGACACTTTCTCAGTTAATATTTTGAGGTTATGTTTCTTGTGAAGTAGTGATATTTGTGTTGATGATTATGATGATCAATGCGATGTTTTTTCTGAACATGAATCAAGTGATGAATATATTCCTCTAAAGATGAAATGAGTGAAACAGATTATAGTGGTGAAAGTGATTCTGACATTGTTCTTCCTCCTGAAAAAGCAACTGCTGCTCATCATGTAACCTCAGAAAATCTACAGGAAGATATACCTGTTAAACATACAATAGTTTTAGAAAAAAAAGAAAAAGTTAAGAAAACAATATTTGAGCCTAAAGAAAAGACCTCTAAAAAAAAGAGGAAAAAACCCGAAACATGGAAAAGAAATAAAGCTGCTATAGCAAGAGAAAAAGGTGAAAGTTACTTATCCCAAACTGGTAAGGTGATGCCACCAAAACAAATTACAGAAGCGACACTCTGCACAGAAAAATGCAGACTGTAGTGCTCTAAAAAATTTTCTTTAAAAGCACGGCAGGCCATTTTAAAAAAATATTATAATCTAGATGTCAATTCAAAAAATGCCCTCTTGTTTAAAAGTATTGCAATTGAAGATGTTCAACGACAGAGTAAATACTAAAAATCTGAAAAAATATACCTTTAAATATTCAGTAACATATGGCCAAAAAGTAATTCCTGTTTGCAGGGAAGCTTTATGTCATCTTTTCCAATTTAGTAGAAAAAAGATTGAAAGAATTCAGAAGAAAATTAAAAATGGCGAGTGTGCACCTAGTCCTGATGATAGAATAGGGAGTGGATTGTTGATTTGGAATTTGGATATTAAGAAATGGTTAGTTGTGCTGCTTGCAGTTCCTCAAAAACTGCTAAAACAAGTAATTCGAAGATTACATTCCATCAGTAAGTATAAATGCCTAAAAATATGTAATACTTAATGTGATTTTAGTTTATTTTAATGCTGTTAATTGTTTCATACTAAACTAAATCTTCTAGCAGCACTGCTATCCTATTAGAAACAAGGTTAATAGAGCTACGAAGATTTAGTGAAACTTCATTAATTATTATCTTTTTCACAAGTTATATAATTTGTCTGATTGTTATGCTTCAAACTAATAAATGGTTCAAGTGAAAACTTTCTACATAGCATATACAGATTCACAAAAAGCACATATTTAATAACAAATTTATGAAGTCTGAAATATTCAGTGCATGCAGAATTGTTGCAAAGCCCACCACAACAGAATTTTATCCTTTACTGACATTAGTGATTCATTTTCCTTATAGTGGTAGGTATGTCCTTTATGGACATAACTATAGTATATTCACTGATACTTATCTTTATTAACTAGTCAACATATCTGAGTTTTCAATTTTTAATTGTTGAGGCTCTTATGTTTTTATTTTAACATACCTAAATGTATGCTCAGTGAGATCAGTTACATATGGAATGCGAATATTGGCAGTCCAAGAATTAAAATCTGACCATACAAAACTTTGAGTAGGACCACAACAAATACCAATCACTCTTTGGCCTTGTAATGATTCAATCAGTACAGGTTGCTGTATACAAGCTTCACCATTATCACAGACTTGTTTATATTCGTTTTTACCCCAACCATATACTTCCCCTTCATCAGTAAGTGCTAAGGCATGTCCAGATCCCAAACTTATTGATACAATATGTTTATCTGGGAAAAGAGAACAAAATGTTGGTTTTCTCGTGCTACAAAGAATTTTTTAAGAAAAAGGAGTACCTTGTAAGTTCTCAATAATCTCAGGAAACCTCACATGGTCTTCTGTGGGATGACCCAAACGCCAACCTTCACCTTTACCCCAACTATACACATGACCATCCTTTGATAAAGCTATGCTAAATTGTGCTCCACAATAAACCTCAGATATTTCAATATCTTGTAACTTATCAATAAGCAAAGGAACATTTGAACCATCAGAACCACCTCGACCTAACACACATTAAAAGTGAGAAATCTCTACAATATTGTAATAATATTATATTACCTAATTTTCCGTAATCCCCATCACCCCAGCTATATACTCGACCTTGATTTGTTACACATAGTGTATGTGAATCCCCTGATCCACATGCAACTTTCATAATATGTTGACCATTTAATGCTGACACAATAGTGGGAATAAAACAATCAGTTGATTTACCATGACCTAATCTACCATAATTCCCCCTTCCCCATGTATAAAGAGTTCCATTAGCTGATATTGCAGCACTAGAAAGTATTTAATACAACTAAAATATCCACAAATTTACAAAAATAAACTTACCTGTATGTTGCACCACATTCAATATCAACAATATCTTTATCTTTAAGAGCTTCAATTAAAGCTGGTTCATCTTTTGGTAAGGTATCACCGTGACCTATAAAATTACAAAGTAGCAATATATTATTAATTGCCTGTTAATTATTAATTACCCAATCTTCCATTATCACCATTTCCCCAAGAATAGATTAAATTTTCTTTTGTAAGGGCTAAAAAATGTTTTCCTTCAATATGACTTGATATTTTGATAACATCTTTATCTTTCAATCCTATAGCAATAATAAACACAGTCTTATCATTGTTAATTCAATAAATGATGATAGTTACCTTCAATAACCTGAGGGCAAGGTGTTTCTGAATTATAATAAATAGCATACACTTTACCATTACGTGCGAGAACGAGTAACATACGATCTGAACAACACAATTGTTTTACACTTAACTCAGTTAAAGCTTCACATATATGAGGTCCACCTGTTGCTACCCACGATAAATAACCCCAACCCCAAGCTTGTTGCTTATTGGAACTTAAAGCGGTCTGTAAATATATTTGTTTAATCAATTTCTTATAAATTTGTTAAGATTACACATAAATTGTCTTTATACTGACATTTTCAAGACATAGCTATCAGTTGAGCCACTGCTTTAAATTTTAAAGAATAAGAAATTGAATTCAATATAAAAGGGAAAGAAAAAGAAATAATATATTTGTAAAAAATTGAACTGTGTCAATGTTACCAGTCAAAATAACCATGGGAACATGACATTTAAGAAAATAACTGAATTAAATTTGTGAAATGAAAAGATGTTAATTCCAAAATTCAAATATACAGAATAAATCACTTAACATAAAGCCCCTTAATAAAGTTGTACTACAATTTAAAGAAAACTTTAAATTTTAATTCACTTTAACCTATAAACATTTTTGACAACTTTGAAATATTTGATTTAACATAACTTAAATGCTAAAGCACACTTTTATTAAAGTACATCTTCAAAACTGTTATGAAAATCAAAAACTTTATATTTTGCTTACACTTAGTGCTACAGTTAGAAAATGGCCACAAATGTTATTTTAATTTTACTTAAATTTTGTGCCAAAAATTATTTTAAAGTGAATATACTTCGTCAACATACATATGAGAAGCTATAATTTCTGCTGTAGCTGAACCCAAAAACAAAGTACAGTAAAACCTCCCATTGCAGACAGATTTTGTAGAACCAAAGTATTACTAAGACATGCTAAATGATCTCTTTCAACTGGACGCTCCCAATAAATGGGTAAAAAGTGTGGAACTGACAGTATCCACTTATTGAAAACTTGCTTAACTAGTTACCTTATTAAAAGACTGCGGTGGAATATGAGCCATAGCTAATCTATCAAGATGGGACATCAAAAGTACAGCAGCTTGTCGAAGATCAACCTCGACAGAATCATCCTCAGGCAATTGCTGCATTTTACGGTACATACTAGTACAATTATAATCATTATTAATTTCTTTTTTAACACCATAGGTAGTCACACATGGAATACTTTCAAATCTTTTCAAAAATGGCAATAAGGGTGCACTAGCTGTTTGTGCTATAGACCTAATAAACACATTATTAGAAATGATTTTAATAATTATTCTTTAGCTGACTTACCTATTATCATCTAAATGCGTTGTTTTATCCCACAGATTAAGCAATAAAAGTACCACATCTAAAATACTACTTAATGTTCCTTTCTGTAAGGCAAGTTCTAATAATAGATTTAACGATGTATGTTGATCTTCTAGTGGTACTTCACAATACTGTCTACCACTTGTAATATCCCTTTTGTAAAAAGAAGAAGAGAATCAATAAAAGTAAGCATATAACTAAAACAATTTAATTTACCCTGTAACAACTTGCCGTAAAAATTTTGCAGAACGTTCTACCACTTCTAACCAAATTGGGGATACATTGGATTCATCAAATAATGTAGCAACAGGCAAAAGCTGTAATGCTTCTAAAGCTTCTGTAAGCAATTCACTACAAAGATCTGTATCTTCACCTAAAGTAAACACCCACAGTTACTTAAAAATAATTCATTATCTCCCATCTGACCTACCTAATCTCCATGCTTTTCTAAGAAATGCAAATGAAAAATTTAATGCAGCTCTAGATCCAACACGTGCAAGTCCAACAACTGGATTTGCAGAAATTGTTGTTATTTTATGTTTACTAACTTTATTAACTACTTTAGTATCACCAATCTCAATACTAATTCTTCGAGTTACATTCTGCTCATGAGATGATCTATTTAATGCTATAAAATATCGTTTGAACACAGTTAAACGTTGATGAAGTCTAGCGGCAGAAAGTGACGTACTGGCAGCTTCTGAGCAAAGTTTTTGTTGTTCGAAATTTAAACTTACAATAAAAGACACCAATTGTTCTCGTGCTAAAACATTTATTGTGCAATTTATTGATATTTTTTTTATACCAGGCGACCAAGGCCATAGGTATGGACTTATGATTTTTTTTATTTATAAACAAATTTTAATAAAATTATATTCCAAATCTCATTAAAATTCATCCATAAATAAAAAAATTAGAAGTCTGAACCTATGGCCTTGGTCACCCGGTATATATACAGTATGCTCTCAGATTGAGTTTACAAGAGGAAAAACTTTTTTATTATTAGTTTTAGCACTTGCAAAGCTAACACGATTTTTTAATTTAATTAAACGCATTATTTTTCAAGAAAAAAGCAACTGAATTTCAAATTTGTTAAAAAATCATGTTAGCTTTTTTTTTGTGGGTGCAGTTCAGACATGGCAATCTGATTTTCAAGTAAATTTGGAACTTGAGTCGTTTTTTATTCTAAAATAATATGTTTTTTAAATTCTTTTTATTATTGTTGGTAACGTTGAAATTATATTACTATTATTGGAGGTTTTTAAACAAGGAGAAAACTTGATCAAGAATGACATTTTGCCCTGAAAGCAATAATAAAAAAGTTTTTCCTCTTGTAAACTCAATCCAGAGATATTGTATACCATACAGGATGTCCACAAAAATATTTATGCTGGGTGTTCTGTGACTCGAAAAGCATACAAAATATATGTATTCTTGAAGTCACTTTAGTTCAAAAAGTTCTAATAAATGTATATATGTGGCACATTCTGGGATTATGAATAAACTAAAATTTCAAATAAGATTAGTGTTAATGTAAATAATCAATTCGCCAATCAAATAAAAAATGATCTGAAGATGATCTGTAGGACGGTAGGCCTAAAAAAAAAATATAATATAAAAAAGTATTAAGTGAAATATGTTCAACAATGTTTGGTTTCTAATTGTTGCAGAAACAACATATTTAAAAAATGGGAAACCAGCTACAACTGAAAATAATTTAAATCATATGATACAAAAAACAAAAATTTTAAAAACAAAAACCAATTAAAATGTTTTTCTAGACATCCTGTTATTGGTATATAAAACATTCTTACTAGGTTGGGGGCCCCATGTCCATGAATCCAATATAAAATTAGGTAATGGAGGAGGTAACTTTTCTTGCTGTTTTTGTTCAGCTTCTTCGGCATCGATTCTTTGACATGGGGGACAATTGCAACCTGTGTGGGGGCCACAAATACCATCGCAGCATGTACATGTCAATACCTAAAATTAATTCTTGGTTAAACAGCATTTTTTTTAAATTAGGTACTACTGCTACTGACTAAAATGTAAATACAATACAGATATTAGGTGTCAGGTGACTTATAAACAGACTGCAGACATTTAATGATAAACTTTTTTTAAACTTCAAAGGCATTTAAATCACTGATATTTTTCATTGAATGAATTTGTTAGGTTTCATAAAATTAGGTAGGTTGTATTATAATTTGTTTCATGTTGAAGGAATTAATTAGATTGTTACATTTTCAGGAAAACAATGAATCACAAATCAATCTTTATGTCTCCCACTACTACAAGATCATCGACTTCCATCATCACATGTGAAATGAAAATTCCATTTTGGCAAAACAGAAATTATACACTATGTCCCTTTTGAAAACTCATCATAAGAATTTCCCATGTAAAATTTTTAATCTTGGATTCTACCTCTGTTATGCATTTAAAAAAAATGTTTAAAATAAAAGTTCTTCAGAATTTAATTCTGCACACAATGAACTTGAAATTCTTACTTAAGGATGTACTACACATACAATATTTGACAAGTGTTAAAAAACCTGAAATTTTAACTTTGAAAAAATTGGTGTATGGCTTATAAATAATGAAGCCTAAGTGGCATAAAATACATTTCTACTCATTTAATGTTTATTTTTTCAAGATCTTTAAATATTTATATTTGCATAATAAAAATTCCTGACACCGAATATCCCACTGCACAAACAGATTCGTGGGATATTTATTTCACACACACAAATATTGATCAATCTTGACAAAACAAGCATTAGATGAGTAAAAATACACTATTATATCTTGATATTTAGTGTTAATAATGCACTTCTTGCCATTTTGGTTTCTTTTATTACAAGACATACTCCAGTTTTCATAAGGTAAAATTTTAGGTTGTTTTACACTTTTGTCAAATATTGTACATGACACACATTCTTAAACAAAGAATTTAAGCTCATTATGTGCAGCATTTAAGTTCTCAACAGCTTTTATTCCAAACATTTTTCTCTAAAATGCACAACAGATATAGAATTCAAGATTAGAAATTTTACATGAGAAATCCCTATGATGCGTTTTCAAAAGGAACATACGGTATATTTTTGGTATGTATATAGCACACAGATCTATTTTAGTGTTCTTTACCCTTATTAATATCCAGAGTTGTTCAGTATCTACCATAATCAAGGAATCTATAGTTATGTACACCATTCACGTTGCTTCTGGGTCATATATGGCTGTGGCAGAATAACAGTTGAGTATTGTAAACTGGGCTGTTTATCTATTAACTCGGCTTGTAAAATCTTATTGACGCTTAATGTACTTTAAGGTTATGATTTTATGACAGTTTGACCTCATGCTGTTGCCTTTGTTTTTGTAAATCTGTTAATTGATTACACTAAAAGATTGTTTCATGAAAATCTCTATTTATTTATATTTATAAATCAAAGTTATATGTTTTTATTTATCATCTTTAGCATTTTTTTTTAATTGGCATTAATAGATGCAAAATATAAAAAAAATTTGATCTTCTTTTAACAAAGCAAAACTAATCGGTACTAAATGTTTATGCAAAATTTTTGATCATGCAACGGTGCCCAATGCAGACGCAGGTACAGCAATTTTCAAGAAAAAAGGAAGCAACACTTCCAACCTAACACAATAAAAGCATGGCCTGTTATAACTAGTGATGTAAAATGACCGTCATTTAAAAATCGTGACATCTGACCGTCATATAACTGTCATTTATTGTCATATTCGGTCATTTTGTGTCACTTATAACTTGTGCGCATCTTTCATATATTTAAGTAATAAAACGACTAAGGAATATAAACATTGATTTAATAACAGAAAAAAAAACAAAAATCAACAATTTAATCTATGTCTTCATCTTTATCCACATCATCTGCATCTTCCAGTTCATCAGAAGCATATAATACAGCATCCATCTCTTCGTAAAGTTCGCTATCTTCACTGCTAGAACTTTGATCGACACATCTTGGTTAATACCAACCCGAGAAACCTGGTTCAGATTGATTTGTGGTCATGGTTTTCTCTTCTGAAAAACAAGACCACTAGTTAAAATAAGTTG